>CM076847.1:28017423-28074525 GCA_039519185.1 Astragalus membranaceus
GCTATGTCTACATTATTGTAACACCCCGGTATTTTTATCGAGTAAAAATACCCAAGTGTACCATCATAAAATAATCAGAGATATATTTCCTGTTTAAATACTGAACACCACTATGAAATTTTCACTGAATAACAATAGAACAGTCTTAAACATAAATAAGACCATAAACTATCAGTGAAATACAGTGTTCAATATCGTACAAGAAAGCGGAAACAAATACCTAACATATATACATAGAGTTGTAGTACAAAGACAACAGAAGGAAATATAAACTTAAGCGTAATAGCTAAGTCATCAGCAGTCGCCTGAGCTCAACCTACTCGTGCTCCTTGGATTTCTGCCGTCCCTGTTTCTCTGTAAAACAACAACAATTAAACAGTGAGATACAATCTCAGTGAGTTCTACCGGAACCCCTACTAACACTCTCGGTCCGTTTAAAACATTTTTAAGGTTTGACACGACACCGACTGCAATCCACTTGCTAATCCCGGTGTACCATACAATAAGGCTTCGATCTAATAGGACACCGACTGCAAACCACTTGCTAATCCCGATGAACTAACATCCTAGGCCTTTCTACGTACCACCGACTGCAAACCACTTGCTAATCCCGATGAACGCAGCACAAACTTTTGACACAACACCGACTGCAAACCACTTGCTAATCCCGGCGAACCCCATAACCAATAGTGTTTCCTAATGGCCCAGAGCCTAGGGTAAGGGTTCATGACTTCCCCGCCTAGTATGTCAACATGGGTCGTCACCCAAACTCGATATAACATATATATATCTACAATCATATGAACATTTGGTTCATTAAATTATACTTTACCACATAGGACTCATAGTCCATTTATTATCAATAAAACATATCCGCACACGTAGGCTATTATCCGGTTTTTCGAAATGGTTTAGACATCAAAAGCGTTTTATAAAACCCTTTGTAACACACCCAAAATCATGGCATCATAAGCCTAATATCCTTATATAGGGGTTAGGAAAGGATTAGGAAAGGATTGGAATCAAAACGGAATTATTTTGGCAACTTGAAAATTTTGGACAGAACTGGGCGCACGGGTCGTGCCCCTGGACGCACGGGTCGTGCGCCCCCTGTTTGACATTTTTGCACACTGAACCCGAACCAGGCGCACGGGTCGTGCGCCCTGGACGCACGGGTCGTGCGCATTTGACAGCATTGCCAAAATGCCCTGTTTCATGAAATTTTGCTTTCCGATTGATCCGAAACTTCCCCCGATCGATTCCTAACTCAAAAACAGACAATACCAGACAATATACCAGTCCAATCAACATCAAACAATCAAGCAATTCAATCAAAAACTCAATGAATACGAATTGTATCAAAACGCGACATATTTTCCAATTATCGGTTTTCAACCCAAAATCTCTCAAACTCGATTATCAATTAATATTCCAGTCCAGCGAAAGCGGTAAAACAGTTAATTAATTAATTCGAAACATAAAAATCCTAAGCGTGAGTAAAACTCACCTTTGACGCGTGATCCACGATCGAGCCGAAATCACCGAGTAACCACACGAACATTCCCCGCTCCGGCGACACCCAATCCGCTTCCAAAGCTTTCCACTCGATCACGAAACCGCTTTTGACCGAAATACCGATTTCCCCAAAATTCTCCACAGACACTATTCATCATCTTCCTCCCCTAACCTCCATGACACTATTCACCAAAACCCCAAATCACCCAACTCGCTTCTAATCTTTCAATCGAACCTCAATCAACGATCCATCATCCTTGGGTTCGCTCCTAACCGAACCTAAACCTTCAAAACCAACCCAAAATCGGATTTCCCACAAAAGCTCCAAAAAAAACGAAAATGGCCAAGTGAGAGAAAGTGAGCTGATCGTCATGAAATTGGTACCAAAATGAAGAGGAAGTAGCGCTGAACATTTTTCGTGTTGGAAGGAAGTCGTTTCGGTGAGTTCTTCTCTCTCCCTCTTCTCTTCTCCCTCACGCCACTCTTCTTCTTTTCTCTCTTCTCTTCTTTCTGTTTCTCCTCTGCTTCTTTTTCTCTTCTTCCTTTTCTTTCTTTAATTCTTTCTTTTCTTTTTCCTTTTCTAACACACACACACGTATACATATATATTTATTTAATATATATATTTAGTAACGTGGTCCAGTTACCATATTGATCGAAATCTCCTATTTCGATTCCAAAACTTCCTTGGTCCGTCTTATCCGGTTAACGATCCGATGACAACAAATAAATAATTTTAGCACTCGATAATTTTACCAGTTAAGTACTAAATTGGTTTAATTGGGTTAACACCCAAATAATTCCATTAAATATTTTGAGGATGTTACAATTATCCTCACATAGGATTGAATCAATAAGAATCAACCTATCTTTAGATAATGTAGAAGTGTGTGAAGTAGGGAGAATTGATGTATCAATGAATAAATGCCAGCTACCAAGTTCAGGGATTAATTCACCAGTTTTAAGTTTGAATTCAGTATTTGTGAATTTCTCCCACTGAGATCCTTCTATTGCTACTCTTTCTTTGATTTTAGTCATTTGCTTCTTTCCATAAGTCTCTAGTTTTACTTCAAATGCATTACCAGTGTATGTGAGATCATAGTGCTTATTGATTCTAGTAGGGTCAAAGAAAACTTTCTTACCTCTAACCTTGGAGAAAAATACAGTACCTCCTCTGTTATTCTGAATTCCTGAGTAGAATTCTCGCACCAATTGCTCCAAGTAGTAGGCTCGGGTTTGAACAAATCTTTCCCAATGCAAGTTGTTGACAGTGGAGAGGAATGAATGACGAGCCTTTGCGAAGTTGAAACCACGCTCAGGCAGGAACTTCATGTTCCAAAAGTGCTCACATCCAGGGATTGCTTCCATTGATGCTAGTACTCCTGATTTTTCCTTTTTCGCATGAGTTTCCACACCAGATCCTTTCCCCGTGTTCTTAGAGGCAGCTTGTTTCTTAGCCATTTATGATTTTGAGCGTTTGAGACTGAAAAACTGTTTGTGAGTGGAGAGGATTTTGATCGGTTTTGTGAGAGGGACGAAAAGAATTGAAACTTAGGGTATGTGAAAGGGTTAGTGGGATTTGGTAGTTGAGGTTTATAGCCGTTAAGTTATGTGGCCTAACATGCAAGCCAACACGTGGAAATTTAGACTTAACATGCCACTTTCTAACCCTTGATCAAAGATGATTCCACTAAGTTGATGATTTATCAAGTGACAGTTTTCTTCTAAATTTTTCTAACACCAGAGTAGGCAGTGTGGCTGCATCAAGTGTGGAAACACCAAATGTGGAAACACTGGCTACTCTGTTGTCCTGTTTTTCCTGCAAAATAACAAAACATGAAATTGCACAAAATAATAATATTAACTATATAGTGATGGGTTGCCTCCATCAAGCGCTTGTTTTAAGAGTCTTACAGCCTGACTTGTACCTTGGTCTAAGGTTTTGCAAAGTGAGTGGTGATCTTGTCTCTCTCTACATGCTCTCCATAGTACATTTTCACTCTTTGTCCATTTACTTTGAAAGTGGTATCAGTGCTTGCATCATATAGATCAACTGCAGCATGGGGGTAGATTTTAACTAATTTGAATGGTCCTGACCATCTTGATCTCAGTTTTCCAGGGAAGAGTTTCAACCTAGAATTGTACAACAGAACCATTCCTCCTTCTTTAAGTTCTCTCCTTTGGATTTTCTTGTCATGCCATACTTTGGTTTTAGCTTTATAAATTTCTGCATTCTCATAGGAGAAATGCCTAAATTCTTCTAATTCATTTAGCTCAAGAAACCTTTTCTCTCTTGCCTTTTTGAGATCAAAATTCAACTTTTTGATAGCCCAATATGACTTGTTCTCTAATTCAACAGGGAGATGACATGGCTTGCCATAAACTAACTTATAGGGGGACATTCCTAATGGAGTCTTAAATGCAGTCCTATATGCCCATAATGCTTCATCTAAGTGTAAGGACCAATCTTTTCTATTTGGTCCAACCATTTTCTCAAGCATTCTTTTTATTTCCCTATTCGAAAGTTCAGCTTGTCCACTTGTTTGTGGGTGATAGGCAGTAGCAATCTTATGTTTCACTCTGTAACACCCTAAAATATTTAATTAATTTGTTAATTAAGTATTTAGGAATTTATTTAATTTATTGGGTATAATTTAATTAATTAAAAATTATATTTAAATGGTGTAGGTGGTATTAGGGGAGGAGGGCGCCAATTAGTTAGACTTGGGCTTAAGTGGAAAGCCCAAGCCCATAATCCAAGATCATATGCGAAGGGGGCAAGCCAATTGGGGGTTAGGGATTTGTGTTAGCATTTGCGAAATTGAAAGAGAGAGAGCAAGAGAGAAAGAGGAGCGTGAGAAAAAGAGGGAGAGCAAGAGAGAAAGAGGAGCGTGAGAAAGAGAGAGAGAGCAAGGGGGCGGCCAAGAGGAGAAGGAGAAGAGGATTCAAAGATCAAGAGGAAGGGGTCTCCGTTGTCGCTGTGGCTCTGTAGGTGACTTCTCCTAGGGCATCGAATTCTTCTCTTGAAAAGGTTAGGGGAGCTCTATCACTCTATCTAATAAATTATATGATGGGTCCTAGATCTAGGGTTTATACTAGTACCATGTGTTCTTGATGTTCTTTAATGTTCTTGAACGTTTTTGGGTTGCCCATGATGATGATCTTCATATATACATATATGTATGCCATATGCGAATTGATTTAGTGTTTGAACCTTGAGACAATACGAATTATGTATGTGTTTTGATGATGTTGATATTTGTGAGTTCATGGAATTGTAAATTGATATGTTAGAGAGCTTGATGTTTCGCAAATTGAGTGTGGGTGTGCAAGGGCGCCTAGGGCGCCAAAGTGATGATGATTTTAGTGCCCCAAAAGGATTTTGTTGATTGATTAAATTAAGTGTTGTTTTGAGTATTGAAAATTATAAGATTTTGATGAGCTAAATTGCTAAAAATCAGTTTTTAGTGTTTTGGAAAATTGCTGGAAAAATGGTGATTTTTGGTTTTTAGTGTTGAAGAAAATTCTGGGTTGTGATTGCTGCTGTTCTGGGCGCCAGGCGCCCTGTGCTGGGCGCCAAGGGCGCTGTGCTTGTTGCCCGTGCGTGTTGCTGGGCGCTGAGCGCCCAAGCGTGTGTGTGTGTGTTGCGCCAAGGCGCTGGGCGCCAGGCGCTGGGCGCTGAGCGCCTGTGTGTGATGCTGCGTGTTGCGTTTGTTGCGCGCGCCTGTGCCTAGCTGCGCCAAGTTCCCTGGGCGCCGGATCCCCAATGTTGCGCGCCTGTTGCGCGTGTTGCCTGTGTTGCGTCTAGGCGCCCAGCGCCTGGGCGCCAGTGTTCCCAGAGTGTGCTGATTTTCCCTAAACTTGCTTTTAACGTAATTTTTGACTCGGGACTCCGTTTTTGACGATTCCAAGTGCGTTGAAAACCTTATTTCAGTGTCTGTGTGATTGTCCAATTTTTAAAATGCAGTGACCCAATTTTCCGAAAATGGTTGGCTGTGGCCCAAGTGCCCGTGGCCCTGCGTCGTTGGGAGATGACTTGTGCTGTAATGTTTTCTAGAAACTTGTAACTTATTTAGTGCCTTGTGGGTGTTGCTGAATGGGCGCCATGTGGCTGCCCCGATGTCTCTAGTGATGTTTTTGAGTTAAAAGTCTGTTTTGCCCTTGGTGGCTAATAATAATTGTAATGACGTGTAAAAGTCTGTTTTGCCCTTGGTGGCTAATAATAATTATAATGACGTGTAAGAGTCTGTTCTGCCCTTTGTGGATATTATTATATATAATGAAGTGTAAACGACTGTTCCACTCTTAGTGGCTATTGTTAATTATAGTGATGGGTAAATGACTGTTCCGCCCTTAGTGGCTATTGTTAATTATAGTGATGTGTAAATGACTGTTCTGCCCTTTGTGGTTATTATTATTTATAGTGACGTGTAAATGACGTTTTGCCCTCAGTGGCTATTATTTGAGTTGATTGATAATTATGTGTAAGTGACGATGAAAACCCAGTGACGTTTTGGGGCCCGAAGGGCTAAGTGATGTTAAGGTCTAAATGGCCTAGTGACGTTGTGTGCTGATTGTGAATTTGACAGGTGCTGTGCTCTTTGCGAGCAAACCGGTAAGTGACGGGTCACATAGTTGACTATGAATTGAATAATTGTGTGTTTGTGTATTGTGAGTGGTGCATGTCATAGTGTCTCATGCCCATATGCATAAACCCAGTGACGTTTTTGGGGCCTGAGTGGCTAAGTGACGATGAGGCCTTAAGGGCTAAGCGACATTTTGTGAAAAGGTACCTCATGCATATACCCGCGAGTGGGTTGCATTTTCATGAGCCTACATGACATGAGATGAGTATTTGTAAGTGATGTGAATGATGACTGTGATGTGGATATTTAGTGTTTTGGATGCTGATTGTTCTAGTGTGTAGCCTATGATTAGTACTTATCATATTTTCTATTATATGGATTGAAATGATGCTCACCCTTTCCTGTTTGAATGTTGCCCCCGTGTTGGTAACGTGCAGGTGATTCTTAGTGAAGGCCTTTAGCTTCACTTCTTGAGTCGAGTCGTCATGCTCTGATATGTAACACCAGGGAGGGGAATGAATGTTGTTTAAGTCATTATGACTGTTGTGGTTATTGGAATGTAGTATTGCAAGCCTGGCATAGTTGTAATGCCTTTTATGATTAAACTGTTGGATTTTGGATGCGAAGTTGTAATTTAATTGATAATGACGTTTTGAAGTTATTATAAGACTGTTTTCGAAAAGCGAGTTATTTGAAGTGTGACATCCCTTGTGGTGTAATTAAATTTCGAAAACTCTGATATTTTTATTAAACAAATTACCGGGTAGAAAAGGGGTGTTACATTAGTGGTATCAGAGCAATGGTTGGTCCGTCCGGCCATGTCATCGAGTCGTTGTGTCAGATAGTGACCAACTGTTGTCTTTCAGTGCTGACCATTGTTTATGTTGCAGGTACGCCTAAAGTTTCCATCGGTAAGTGAACTAGTGGGGGAGATGTCCCTACTAGTGTTGTGTGCCTTATTGTGTTTTCGGTGTGTGAATTGCGTTTGTGGGTTGTGGTCCTTATTGTTGACCTCCTTGCTGCGTGTTTCTAAATGGTATGCTCTGTTGTTTAAATGCGCACATGTGTTTTGGTTGGTATTGAGCTCGGTGTACCCTGCATCATATTCAAATTAATTGCCGCTTGTTGTAAAATATTAGATTGACATGCACTCAGATGCTCTTGTAATTGATGTTTGTTGTTAGATGTTGACTTGACATGTATTCGCATGCTCATGCATTTGTAAAGTATAATATTACATGCTCACCATCCTGAGTTGGTTGTCCCTTGAGTGTGAACAAACATGATTGCATTTTAAAATGGTAATTACAGCCTATGTTGCTTGACTGACCTTGTCATGTGTGTCTGCTGTGCCTGTATGCTACTGATAGGTTACCTTGTTGCATGTTACCCTCCTATGTTGCTTTGTCCGAACTGTCTTAAGTAGTCGACGGTAAGCCTCTGTGAGAAGTCTTGTGCAATGTGATTTGATGTTTGGAAACCAAATGCGTTGTAAAATTATTTTATGGACTATTTTAAGTTGTTACTGCACTAATAGCTACCGTGGTGTTTTAATCACTACAAGTGAAAATGTTTTCATTCAAGTGTACTAATTTGGTCCTCAACTCTTTTGGAAAATTGCGACCGGATGTAAATATTTTAGCTGAGAACTACCACATCATTGAGTTACTATTTTGACTTGCCTAATTTCCTCTCGGTGTAACCTTGCGTGCCGGAGTTTTATGACAAAATCTCTTGGTTGTTACTTATGGATTTCTATCATGTGGTTTTGAAAATCTAAAAGTAAAGTGATTTCTGAAAGTGCTTTTGAACGTCCATTAAACACTTTTACGGCTGGATGCCGAGATTAGCATTGAAAATCACTTTTATAAACGATTCGGATTTTGTTTTAGCGGTTGCACTCTTGCGATATGCGTTACGTGGTTTTAAAAATCTTAAGATTTAGAAATGTGCATTTTGGACGCTTGTGCACTGGGGCCGAATTAACTAATTACTGTAAATGTTAATATAACTATTCTTTTGGGCTGACTAGTTGTAAAAAGGTTTTATATGTTAACCGTGTTCCTGTGTACTTAGTTGATAATGTTTCGTGGATTATCCTGAGCTATTTGCTATTGCTGTTTTATTTAAATAATTGTTGCTGTTTCTGAAAAATGATCATTGCTGTTTTCAGAAAATAATGTTGCTGTTTTATTCGGATAATCGTTATGGTTTTCTGCAAAATGACTATTGCTGAAAATGATTGTTGCTACCTTTTTAAAAGTTGTTGTTGCTGTTTCCTAAGGCCGCTGTCAGTGCTTTCAAGAATAACTGTTACTGTCCCTACTTTTGTACACTGCTGCTATTTTTATGAGTTGTGCCTAATTCGATTGTTAACCGTTGCCGGTGCCTTAGTGCCCGATTGTGTGACTGAGTTGTTAATATTGTTGTTGTCGATGATGTTGCTCTGTTGTTGGTTTTTAGTTGTTGATGTCGCCTGAGTGGCAATTGTAGCTGTTGATGTCGCCTGAGTGGCAATTGTAGTTGTTGATGTCGCCTGAGTGGCAATTGTAGTTGTTGATGTCGCCTGAGTGGCAATTGTATTTGTTGATGTCGCCTGAGTGGCAATTGTAGTTGTTGATGTCGCCTGAGTGGCAGTTGTAATTGTTGATGTCGCCTGAGTGGCAAAGTTGTTTGTGGATGTTGTGGTCGTGTTACTAAAATTATGAGACTTGTTGTACGACTGTTATGCACCCTTTGAATTTCGTCTTGATGCTGTGATGATTGATGAATTTTGTTATCCTTAAGGGTAGATGAGTGAGGTAGGATGCGAGCTAGTTTATCAGAGTAGCGCAGCGGAGTAGAGAGTGAGTCTGATTATTACTGCTTGAAGTTACCTGGCTGAACAAGTAGGAGGGACGGCCGCCCAAGCACTTACCGCCGGTAATCAGAGTAATAGTAGTCAGCATGATTGATAGCACTAGTTGTCTAGGTGGCCTTAGTGGGAGAGTGTTAGCGTTGACAGGTGAATTTCGAGGACGAAATATTCTAAGTGGGGGAGAGTTGTAACACCCTAAAATATTTAATTAATTTGTTAATTAAGTATTTAGGAATTTATTTAATTTATTGGGTATAATTTAATTAATTAAAAATTATATTTAAATGGTGTAGGTGGTATTAGGGGAGGAGGGCGCCAATTAGTTAGACTTGGGCTTAAGTGGAAAGCCCAAGCCCATAATCCAAGATCATATGCGAAGGGGGCAAGCCAATTGAGGGTTAGGGATTTGTGTTAGCATTTGCGAAATTGAAAGAGAGAGAGCAAGAGAGAAAGAGGAGCGTGAGAAAAAGAGGGAGAGCAAGAGAGAAAGAGGAGCGTGAGAAAGAGAGAGAGAGCAAGGGGGCGGCCAAGAGGAGAAGGAGAAGAGGATTCAAAGATCAAGAGGAAGGGGTCTCCGTTGTCGCTGTGGCTCTGTAGGTGACTTCTCCTAGGGCATCGAATTCTTCTCTTGAAAAGGTTAGGGGAGCTCTATCACTCTATCTAATAAATTATATGATGGGTCCTAGATCTAGGGTTTATACTAGTACCATGTGTTCTTGATGTTCTTTAATGTTCTTGAACGTTTTTGGGTTGCCCATGATGATGATCTTCATATATACATATATGTATGCCATATGCGAATTGATTTAGTGTTTGAACCTTGAGACAATACGAATTATGTATGTGTTTTGATGATGTTGATATTTGTGAGTTCATGGAATTGTAAATTGATATGTTAGAGAGCTTGATGTTTCGCAAATTGAGTGTGGGTGTGCAAGGGCGCCTAGGGCGCCAAAGTGATGATGATTTTAGTGCCCCAAAAGGATTTTGTTGATTGATTAAATTAAGTGTTGTTTTGAGTATTGAAAATTATAAGATTTTGATGAGCTAAATTGCTAAAAATCAGTTTTTAGTGTTTTGGAAAATTGCTGGAAAAATGGTGATTTTTGGTTTTTAGTGTTGAAGAAAATTCTGGGTTGTGATTGCTGCTGTTCTGGGCGCCAGGCGCCCTGTGCTGGGCGCCAAGGGCGCTGTGCTTGTTGCCCGTGCGTGTTGCTGGGCGCTGAGCGCCCAAGCGTGTGTGTGTGTGTGTTGCGCCAAGGCGCTGGGCGCCAGGCGCTGGGCGCCAGGCGCTGGGCGCTGAGCGCCCGTGTGTGATGCTGCGTGTTGCGTTTGTTGCGCGCGCCTGTGCCTAGCTGCGCCAAGTTCCCTGGGCGCCGGATCCCCAATGTTGCGCGCCTGTTGCGCGTGTTGCCTGTGTTGCGTCTAGGCGCCCAGCGCCTGGGCGCCAGTGTTCCCAGAGTGTGCTGATTTTCCCTAAACTTGCTTTTAACGTAATTTTTGACTCGGGACTCCGTTTTTGACGATTCCAAGTGCGTTGAAAACCTTATTTCAGTGTCTGTGTGATTGTCCAATTTTTAAAATGCAGTGACCCAATTTTCCGAAAATGGTTGGCTGTGGCCCAAGTGCCCGTGGCCCTGCGTCGTTGGGAGATGACTTGTGCTGTAATGTTTTCTAGAAACTTGTAACTTATTTAGTGCCTTGTGGGTGTTGCTGAATGGGCGCCATGTGGCTGCCCCGATGTCTCTAGTGATGTTTTTGAGTTAAAAGTCTGTTTTGCCCTTGGTGGCTAATAATAATTGTAATGACGTGTAAAAGTCTGTTTTGCCCTTGGTGGCTAATAATAATTATAATGACGTGTAAGAGTCTGTTCTGCCCTTTGTGGATATTATTATATATAATGAAGTGTAAACGACTGTTCCGCTCTTAGTGGCTATTGTTAATTATAGTGATGGGTAAATGACTGTTCCGCCCTTAGTGGCTATTGTTAATTATAGTGATGTGTAAATGACTGTTCTGCCCTTTGTGGTTATTATTATTTATAGTGACGTGTAAATGACGTTTTGCCCTCAGTGGCTATTATTTGAGTTGATTGATAATTATGTGTAAGTGACGATGAAAACCCAGTGACGTTTTGGGGCCCGAAGGGCTAAGTGATGTTAAGGTCTAAATGGCCTAGTGACGTTGTGTGCTGATTGTGAATTTGACAGGTGCTGTGCTCTTTGCGAGCAAACCGGTAAGTGACGGGTCACATAGTTGACTATGAATTGAATAATTGTGTGTTTGTGTATTGTGAGTGGTGCATGTCATAGTGTCTCATGCCCATATGCATAAACCCAGTGACGTTTTTGGGGCCTGAGTGGCTAAGTGACGATGAGGCCTTAAGGGCTAAGCGACGTTTTGTGAAAAGGTACCTCATGCATATACCCGCGAGTGGGTTGCATTTTCATGAGCCTACATGACATGAGATGAGTATTTGTAAGTGATGTGAATGATGACTGTGATGTGGATATTTAGTGTTTTGGATGCTGATTGTTCTAGTGTGTAGCCTATGATTAGTACTTATCATATTTTCTATTATATGGATTGAAATGATGCTCACCCTTTCCTGTTTGAATGTTGCCCCCGTGTTGGTAACGTGCAGGTGATTCTTAGTGAAGGCCTTTAGCTTCACTTCTTGAGTCGAGTCGTCATGCTCTGATATGTAACACCAGGGAGGGGAATGAATGTTGTTTAAGTCATTATGACTGTTGTGGTTATTGGAATGTAGTATTGCAAGCCTGGCATAGTTGTAATGCCTTTTATGATTAAACTGTTGGATTTTGGATGCGAAGTTGTAATTTAATTGATAATGACGTTTTGAAGTTATTATAAGACTGTTTTCGAAAAGCGAGTTATTTGAAGTGTGACATCCCTTGTGGTGTAATTAAATTTTGAAAACTCTGATATTTTTATTAAACAAATTACCGGGTAGAAAAAGGGTGTTACAAATTGCAACCGCCATTACAACTAGACCAAGTGGATCTTGGCCAAGCACCACTAAGCAGGCAAACCCAGCTAGTAACGAGCAAGTCAAGGCCATCACACTCAGAAGCGGCAAGGAAACTGCTACCTTGCCCACAATGGTTAATACAGGTGTTATCCTAGATGCTGCCAGCACTGATGCAGCACCTGTTGATGAGAGCTCTGATACCACTCCAGAAACTGCAACTCCAAAGAGTAAAAACGCCTCAAAAGTTTATTCCTGAGCGGCCTCCTCCACCCTTTCCCCAAAGGTTAAAGAAGGCCAATCAAGACAAACAGTTTGGGAAATTCTTGGCGATTCTGAAGCAGCTTCACATCAACATTCCATTGGTGGAAGCTTTACAACAAAGGCCTAACTACACCAAGTTCATGAAGGATGTGCTAGCCAAGAGAAAGAGGCTTGGCGAGTTCGAGACAGTGGCTATGACACAGGAAACAAGCGTGCTTTTACAGAGTAAGGTACCTCAAACTCAAAGATCCAGGTAGTTTCACTATCCCTTGCTCCATTGGGGGTAATTACTGTGGTAGGGGCTTGTGTGATTTGGGTGCAAGCATCAACATGATGCCCAAATCCATTTTTAAAAAACTAGGCATTGGTGAAGCAAGACCCACCACAGTAACACTCGCATTAGTAGACAGATCTACTGCCTACCCTGAAGGAAAGATTGAGGATGTTTTGATTAAAGTAGATAAATTTGTTTTCCATGTCGATTTTATATTACTTGATTTTGAGGCTGACAAGGATGTGCCAATTATCCTTGGAAGACCATTTTTGGCCACAGGTAGGACCTTGATCGATGTACACAAAGGAGAACTTATCATGAGAGTGAATGCAATTTTGTTTCTGAACTGGACAGCTTGGTCCAAACGCAACTGCTGTCACAACATGATGTACTAAAGCAAGAGCTGAAGCATGTGGAGAAAAAAGAGCTACAGGAAGAGGGGTCAGCTGAAATCGAGGAAAATAAACCAAATGTCCCAAGATGGACGAAGAGATATGAAGGCTTCAAGGATAACATACCATCCATTGAGAAGCCACCTGAGCTTGAATTGAAGCAACTCCCTCCTCATTTGAAGTATGCATACATGGGAGAAGAAGACACCCTTCCCGTAATCATAGCTGCTGAGTTAAGTGTACAGCAAGAAAAAGAGTTAGTTGCTGTTCTGAGGAAACATAAAAGAGCCATTGGTTGGCAAATGGCTGATATCAAAGGGTTAAGCCCTGCTTTATGTATGCACAGAATTTGCTTGGAGGAAAGCTCCAAAAACAGCATTGAAGCACAAAGGAGGCTTAACCCCATCATGAAAGAAGTCGTGAGAAAGGAAATAATTAAATGGTTAGATGCTGGGATCATATATCCTGTTGCTGACAGCACTTGGGTGAGCCTTGTGCAATGTGTCCCGAAGAGAGGAGGAATTACTGTAGTAAAAAATGAAAAGAATGAGCTAATTCCCACCAGGACAGTAACTGGTTGGAGGATCTGCATGGACTACAGGAAGCTAAATAAGGCCACTAGGAAGGACCACTTCCCCCTCCCCTTCATTGATCAGATGTTAGACAGATTAGTTGGGAAAGAATTTTACTACTTCCTTGACGAATACTCAGGATATAATCAGATTGCTATAGCCCCTGAGGACCAAGAGAAAACTACATTCACCTGCCCTTATGGCACCTTTGCTTTTAGAAGGATGCCTTTTGGGCTGTTCAATACCCCAACCACCTTTCAGAGGTGCATGATGGCCATTTTTTCTAAATACATTGAAAAATCCATGGAAGTGTTCATGGATGATTTCTCTGTATTCGGGGAGAACTTCCATGCATGCTTGCTTAATCTCGAAGAGATACTGAACAGGTGTGAGGAGACAAACTTGGTTCTGAATTGGGAGAAGTGCCACTTCATGGTTCAAGAAGGGATTGTACTAGGACACAAGATATCAAAAAAGGGCATAGAAGTTGACAAGGCAAAGGTGGAAGTGATTGAGAAGTTTCCACCCCCCACATCAGTCAAGGGAATAAGAAGCTTCCTAGGGCATGCTGGATTTTACAGAAGGTTTATAAAGGATTTCTCAAAAAACTCTAAACCATTATGTATGCTGCTGCAGCACGAGTCTGCTTTCAAGTTTGACGAAGAATGCATGACAACATTCAATAAGCTAAAGGCAGCACTGGTGACAGCACCAGTAATCATAGCGCCAGACTGGACCAAACCTTTTGAGCTAATGTGTAATGCAAGTGATTATGCTATTGGAGCAGTGCTGGGATAGAGGCATGAAAAGGTATTTCACTCTATACATTATGCCAGCAAGACTCTAGTAAATGCTCAACTACACTATACAACCACTGAGAAAGAGCTACTGGCGGTTGTATTTGCCTTTGACAAGTTCAGATCATATCTTGTGGGAGCTAGGGTAATTGTTTATACTGACCATTCGGCTATCAAATACCTAATTGCCAAGAAGGATGCTAAGCCAAGATTGATCCGGTGGGTGCTATTACTCCAAGAGTTTGACTTGGAAATTAGGGACAAAAAGGGACTGGAGAATCAGTTGCTGGCCATATCAGCAGCTGGGAAGGACACAGGCTCCAGTACTGAAACTCCTTGGTACGCTGATTTTGTAAACTATCTGGTTAGCAATGTGGTGCCCGAAGAGTTCACAGCCCAGCAAAGAAAAAGGTTCTTTCATTCCACAACGCAGTATTTTTGGGATGAGCCCTTTCTATACAAGAAATGCGCAGACCAACTTCTCAGAAGATGTGCTACTGAGTCAGAGATAGAGGACATTCTGAAGCATTGCCTCTCTTTGCCATGTGGAGGCCATTTTGGAGGAGCTAGAACTGCTGCAAATGTGCTGCAAACAGGTTATTTCTGGCCCTCAATTTTTAAAGATGCCCATGAATATGCAAAAAGATGTGACAAGTGCCAAAGGATGGGCAATATTTCAAATAGAAACGAAATTCCCTTGAACAATATCCTAGAGGTTGAACTATTCGATGTTTGGGGTATCGACTTCATGGGACCATTCCCACCATCCTTTGGCAACTTATACATCCTGGTAGCAGTAGATTATGTGTCAAAATGGATAGAAGCAGTTGCTCTCCCCACCAATGATGCAAGGGTAGTGCTGAAAGTTATTCAAAAGAATATTTTTACAAGGTTTGGCACACCGAGAGCTATCATCAGTGACGAGGGCACCCACTTCTGTAATAAACTGATGGAAGGGCTGTTGGCAAAATACGGAGTCAAACACAAGATTGCCACATCCTACCACCCTCAAACAAGTGGGAAAATTGAGTTATCAAATACGAGATAAAAAGAATTTAAGAAAAGATGGTGAACCCATCAAGGAAGGACTGGTCCATCCATTTGGATGATGCTCTTTGGGCATATCGAACAGCCTTCAAAACACCCCTGGGTATGTCTCCCTATAGATTGGTTTTCGGTAAGGCTTGCCACCTGCCCATTGAATTGCAGCACAAGGCTTTTTGGGCAACCAAAAAGCTAAACTTTGATTTAAAACAAGCTGGAAAAGTCAGAATGCTGCAGCTCAATGAGCTTGAGGAGTTAAGACACTTTTCGTATGAAAATGCCAAGTTATATAAAGATAAAACAAAAGCTTGGCATGATGCTAAAATATTGAGAAGAGAACTCAAGGAGGGTGACCATGTACTGCTGTTTAACTCTAGACTACGGATGTTCCCTGCAAAACTGAAGCCTAGATGGTCTGGCCCATTCACCCCTATGGGGCTGTGGAATTAAAAAATGAATTAAATGGAAACGAGTTTAAGGTGAATGGCCAGAGAGTTAAGCTGTACTTGGGTGAGCCTGTGCCCAGCACAAAGGCATCCACCCCCCTGAGTGACCCAAATTGATGAAAACCTTCCAGTCAGGCTGAGGACTCTTAAACCAAGCGCTACTGGGAGGCAGCCTAGAGGCTAACAATTTTTATTTTCAGTATTTTTTTACCAAGTTTCAGGAATAAAGGGAGAGCACGGATATTGAGATATTTAGATATCACCCTGTGCTGGCAGCATTGAGGGGTACACCTGGTAGCAGTGCTGGTAGCACTGCGAGGTGCCGTTTCATGTAGAGCGCTAAGAAGGGATGTTTGAAATTTTAAAAGCATTAAGAGGTGCTGCGCTGGCACTAGAGGCACTCAAGCGCGCGCAGAGGGCAGTTGGGCACTGACAGCTTGCGTCACCGTCGTGCTGTGCTGTCTTATCCAACACGCCAACCATCGCTTCAACATCCCCTCCATGCCTAGCCTCTAACGCCTCACACCCATTAACTGCATAACTTCTCTTCTCCCCACGTTCACCACTCCCCACACCATAACTCCCCAGTGTCGAATACCAAACCGTCACCTCCCACGTCCCCCAACCGAAACCGCTCCACCATCATTAAATAGCAACCACCTTCACCACACCCCCCAGTGATAACCGCAAAATCATCTTCCTTCACTACCGATACACAGAAGTTTCCCCCTTTCCTGAACCCTAAAACCCCATGGCACCCAAAACCAAATCTCCATCCTCCAAATTTCAGAAACCCAAATCAAAGCCAGGGCCTACAGAAACCCTCGGCCGGCTACCGAGCAAGTACGCCATAGAGCTATACACCACTACCACCCAGAACCGCAACCCACTTCCAGAGAGAGGCATAGCACCCAAATCCCTAACCACAGCCTCAATAGAAATCTTCCGAGACCTACAATGGGAGGCTCTGACCAAGCAACCACCGTACATACTCCCTGGACTCACTAGGGAGTTCTATGCTGGCGTCCCTGAAAAGCTCAAGGGAAAACCCGAGCCCACCTTCTCCGTGTTGCGAGTACGGTTGGTCTCCTTCGCTGCTGAAAGAATTAACGACGTGTTGTGTAACGCCCCAAAATAATTTAATTATTTATTTAATTAAATTATTTAAGGCTTACAATATTTATTTAATTTAATTAAATAATTCGAGTTTAAGTATTTTATTTTATTTTATTAGGAGGTGCTGTTACTATTTAAGTGGTGCGAGCAAGGGGCCGTGATCCACAATTAGGCCCGTGACCCACTTCTTTGGCATAGGAGTCGAATTATTTGGGGTCTAGGGAGTGAGTGGCAAAATTCACCCAAGTGAGAAAAGAAAGAAAAAGTAACGTAAGAAGGAGAGAAGAGGAGAGTTGCGAAGAGAAGGAGAAGAAGGGGCGAAGCTCAAAGAGAAGAAGAGGAGGCTCATTGGTGGTGCGCATTCTTCACTTGGAGCTTGGCTAGCAAATTCGATTTCCATAAGGTTAGGGGGTCCTCTTTTTGTTCTTAATACTTATGCGAATTGGGAATTGCTTAGGGTTAGGGTCCTAGGTTAGTTTCCATGATTGAATTGTGTTGTTGTTGAGAAATTATAATATTGTGATGTTGTTGTTGAATTAATATGTTGAGAATTCTATGATTGATGTTTGAATTGGGGCAATATGCGAATTGTAGACCAATTGTTTGAATATATGATTGTTGGTGATTATGTGGTGAAATTGGGAATTCTGGTGACATTTTGATTTTATTTATATATAGGAGTGTTTTGGTGAATTTTAATTGGTAATTGAGAGTGGGAGAATTTCTGTTTGATGCCCCTAGGCGCCTTAGGCGCCATATGGATTGTTGCTGAAAATTCTGTTTTGCGCCATGGTCATGGGCGCCAAGTGCCCAGCAGTGTGCTGTGCCAGTTTTCCAAAAATTCTGTTGCCTGTGTTGCCCAGCAGTGTGCTGTCCCTGTTGCCTGTGTTGCCTCCTGTGTTCCTGTGCTGCCAGTTTTGGCACTTGTTGCTTGAGTCATGGGCGCCAAGGGCCCCAAAGTTCTGGTGATAGTTTTGTGAAAATTGTTTTCAGGTTTTTATACTTGGGTAAAATGGCTCATGAAAACTGATTTTGGTCAAGAAAGGAGTTGAGTTGCGTAATTTCACTAGGTGCCTAGTGCATGGGCGCCAAAATTAAAGTTCAGCTTTTGATAAAATTTTTATTGAGTTTTCATGTCCTGAGCATTTGGCTCGTGTAAAATGAATTTCGAAGCAAAATGAGTTGTGTAGCATGTTGGCCTTAGGCGCCTAGTGCTTGGGCGCCATGTTGCTGCTGTTCCCTGGGCGCGCCTGTGCGCGTTGTTGCTTCTGGGCGCCAGCGCCTATGTGCGCGTGTTGCCTCTTGGGCGCCTAGCGCCTGTGCGCTGTTGCGCGCTTGTTTCCCTGGGCGCCTAGCGCCTGTGCGCTGTTGCGCGTGTTGCTCCTGGGCGCCAAGCGCCTATGCGCCTGTGCGCTGTTGCGTGTTGCCTCTCCTGGGCGCCAAGCGCCCATGCGCCAAGCGCTGTGTTGCCCCTGGGCGCCCAGCGCCCATGCGCCTGTTTCCATAATGTCTAACATTTTTCCTAAACTGTTTTTAATATAACTTTTGACTCGGTTATCCAAATTCAACGGTTCAAAATGCGTTTTGAAGCTAATTTCAGTGCCTATCCAATAGTCTCAATTTTATGCAAAAATAATTTATTTTCACTGGTGTTTCTGGCTGATGGTGTTCAAGTGTCCAAATGGCTATTTTTACCCACTTTTCCTATGTTGTGTCAATGTCCTAAGCTGGTCTATTTGAATTGGTGTTGGTGTGAGTGGTGAGCTGAATTGGTGAGTGTGATAGGGTGAGATTGGTGAGCAGAGGCTACGGCCTAATTTTGATTTGGTGAGCTGATTAATATACAATGGTGAGATCATGAATTTTAAATGATGAATTGCTTGGACTTGGTGTGTTGTAATGCATTCCCATAGCATCTCATGGACATATGCATTATTGGTGAGCAGAGGCTACGGCCTAATTTTGATTTGGTGAGCAGAGGCTACGGCCTATTTGTATTGGTGACGGATCCGACATGCATGTACCCGTGGAGTTTGGGTTGCATTACATACATAATCATATATTATATAGTGCTGTTTGGAATTTAGTATGCTGATGCGAATGTTTCCTATCGTTATGAAATGGTGTGCCTGGTTTCCTTTTCCTATGCAGTGCTTGATTCTCATATGTTATTAATTATGAAAAGAGACTCACCCTACTGCTTTTATGTTGCTTCTTATGTCGGCAACGTGCAGGTAATAGCGAGTGAAGGATTTCTTATGCCTTCGTCTGGTAGGAAGTGTCACGCTCTGAAACGTAGCACCAGGGGGGGTGTCCTTATGTTTATGCTTTATTTTCCTAAAACTGTTAGTTTTCATTGGTGATGTATTGGCTTTAATTTTGAACTGATTATTATTCCGCTGCTGATGGTGATTGGATTTAGTTGATGCGAACTAAACCTTTTTCTTATGGTGTTATGTATCTTGATTTTTATGGAGTAAGTGTAGCACTCACTTTAATTGTTTTCAAAAAAAAAAAAAAAAAAAAAAAGAGACTCTGATTTTATTAAAAGTAAAGTTATTAGAAAAGGGGTGTTACGTTAGTGGTATCAGAGCAGTTCGGTCTGTCCGGCCAAGTCGTCTTGTCATAGTGTCTTATGACAAATAGAATTGTTAGATTAGTTCTAAATTTCTGTTTGTGCTGCAGTGATAGTTTGAAATGGCCAGACGGGACGATGCTGCACTTGCTGCTGCCTTGCAGGCTATAGCCGGGGCGATGGGTAATATACCCGGTGCTGTTAATGATGGGACGCGCAATTTGGCTACGTTCCGGAGAGAGAATCCACCTGTCTTTAAGGGCAAGTATAATCCAGATGGTGCTTTGGCATGGCTGAAAGAGATTGAAAGAATATTCCGGGTCATGGATTGTGATGATGCGCAGAAGGTCAGGTATGGTACCCATACGCTGGCAGAGGAAGCTGATGATTGGTGGATGGAGGTGAGGCAGAGATTAGAAGCTGCTAATGAAGAGATAACTTGGGCTGTTTTCCGTAGAGAGTTCTTGCGGAAGTATTTTCCTGAAGATGTGAGAGGTAAGAAAGAAATAGAATTCCTTGAGCTGAAGCAAGGAAGCATGTCAGTGACAGAGTATGCTGCCAAGTTCACTGAATTGGCTAAGTTTTATCCCCATTATACTGATGCTGATTCTGAGTTCTCAAAGTGTATTAAGTTTGAGAATGGGCTGAGGGCTGATATTAAGAAAGCTGTAGGGTACCAGAAGATTCGGGTATTCGCTGATTTGATCGACAGTTGCAGGATATATGAGGATGATAGTAATGCTCACTCCAGGGTCATGAGGGATCTGAGGGGTAAGTTTCAGAACCGGGGTAAACCGTATGAGGCTCCAGCTGGTAAGGGTAAGCAGAGGTATGCTGATAATAAGAAAGCAAGTGGGGGAGATGCCCCTGCGAAGGTTGTGTGCTACAGGTGTGGCAAGCCGGGTCACAAGAGTTTTGACTGCTCAGATAATAAATGTTTCAAGTGCGGTAAGGAAGGTCACGTGGCTGCGAAATGTGAGAAAAGGGATGTGGTGTGTTACAATTGCGGGGAATCAGGTCATATTAGTACTAAGTGTACTAAGCCGAAGAAAGAGAAGTCCCATGGAAAAGTGTTTGCTCTCGCAGGATCAGAGGATACTAATGAGATTAGAGGTACATGTTTTATTAATGGTATTCCTTTGATTGCTATTATTGATACTGGTGCTACGCATTCGTTTATTGCTGCTTTGTGTGCTGAGAAATTGGACCTTGTTTTATCTTCTATGATGAGAGAGATGGTTATTGACACTCCAGCTAAGGGTTCAGTAACTACCTCTCTTGTGTGTGCTAAGTGCCCTCTGTCAATCTTCGGCAGAGATTTTCTTGTTGATCTTATTTGTTTGCCGTTGGGAGGGTTGGACGTCATTCTTGGTATGGACTGGTTAGTATTTAACCATGTGCATATTAATTGTTTCCGGAGATCTGTGAGTTTCTTTCCTCCCGAAGAGGAAGAATCAGTGTTGTTGCCTGCTGGTCATTTGCATAAGGTAATGAAGGAGGGAGTTCATCTGTTTGCTTTGATGGCGTCATTGTCTGCTGAGAATCAGGCAATCATTGAAAGGGTTCAAGTAGTGTGTGAGTTCCCTGAAGTGTTCCCAGATGAAATTCCAAGTGTCCCGCCAGAGAGGGAGGTTGAGTTTGCCATTGACCTTATACCTGGTACTAGGCCTGTGTCTATGGCACCGTACCGAATGTCAGCCTCAGAGTTGTCTGAATTGAAAAAGCAATTAGAAGATCTGCTTGAGAAGAAATTTGTAAGGCCAAGTGTGTCACCGTGGGGTGCTCCGGTATTGTTAGTGAAAAAGAAGGACGGGAGCATGAGACTTTGTGTCGATTATAGGCAATTGAACAAAGTGACAATAAAGAACAGGTATCCGCTTCCCAGAATTGATGATCTGATGGACCAGTTGGTAGGTGCTAAGGTGTTTAGTAAAATCGATTTGAGGTCAGGTTATCACCAGATCAAGGTAAAGGATGAAGACATTCAGAAAACCGCTTTCAGAACGAGATATGGGCACTATGAGTATTCTGTTATGCCGTTTGGGGTTACCAATGCGCCGGGTGTGTTTATGGAGTACATGAATCGTACTTTCCATAGTTACCTGGATCGGTTTGTAGTGGTGTTTATTGACGACATTCTGGTGTATTCTAAGACAGAAGAGGAGCATGCAGAACATTTGAGGTTAGTGCTAGAAGTGTTGAAGGAAAAGAAATTGTATGCAAAATTGTCTAAGTGTGAGTTCTGGCTGAATGAAGTAGGTTTCCTTGGTCATATTATCTCTGGTAATGGTATAGCTGTGGACCCAGCCAAGGTTGATGCTGTGTCTCAATGGGAGAGCCCGAAGTCAGTTACAGAAATCAGAAGCTTCTTGGGATTAGCTGGTTATTATAGGAGATTTATTGAAGGTTTCTCGAAGTTGGCACTTTCGTTGACTCAATTGACGTGTAAGGGAAAAGCTTTTGTGTGGGATGCACGCTGTGAGGAGAGCTTCAATGAGTTGAAGAAGAGGTTGACCACATCGCCCGTTTTGACTTTGCCTGTTCCTGATCGACCGTTTGTAGTATATTGCGATGCTTCCAAGATGGGTTTGGGAGGTGTATTGATGCAAGAGGGTAAGGTAGTAGCTTATGCGTCCAGACAGTTGAGGACCCATGAGAAGAACTACCCTACTCATGATTTGGAACTAGCTGCAATTGTGTTTGTGCTGAAAATTTGGAGGCACTATCTGTATGGTACCAGATTTGAAGTGTTTAGTGACCACAAGAGTCTGAAATACTTGTTTGATCAGAAGGAGCTAAATATGAGACAGAGACGTTGGTTAGAGTTGCTGAAGGATTACGATTTCGGCTTGAACTATCACCCCGGCAAAGCTAATGTCGTGGCTGATGCTTTAAGTCGGAAGAGTTTGCATATGTCGGCTTTGATGGTGAAAGAGTTAGAGTTGATTGAGCAGTTTCGGGACATGAGTCTGGTTTGTGAAGTGACACCGCAGAGTGTCAGATTGGGGATGTTGAAGATTGGCAATGAATTTTTGGTCAGTGTCCGAGAAGCCCAAAAGTCAGATGTAAAGTTGGTAGACCTGTTAGTTGTGAATGATCAAGGTGTGGATAGAGATTTCAAGTTAGATTCCCAAAGTGTATTGAGATTCAGAGATAGGATCTGCATTCCTGACGATGCTGAGATGAAGAGAATGATTCTTGAGGAGAGCCATAGGAGCAAGTTGAGTATTCATCCCGGGGCTACGAAAATGTACCAAGATTTGAAGAAAATGTTCTGGTGGCCTGGTATGAAGAAGGATGTGGCTCAGTTTGTGTATTCTTGTCTGACTTGTCAGAAGTCTAAGATTGAGCATCAGAAGCCTGCGGGGTTGATGCAACCATTGGAGATTCCGGAATGGAAATGGGATAGCATTTCCATGGATTTTGTAACTGGTTTGCCAAATACAGTGAGAGGGTTTGATGCTATATGGGTGGTTGTGGACAGGTTGTCTAAGTCTGCTCATTTCTTACCAATTAATATGACTTATCCAGTTCCAAAGTTGGCAGAAATCTACATTAAGACTATTGTGAAGTTGCATGGCGTTCCGCTTAGTATTGTGTCTGATAGAGATCCAAGATTCACATCTGAGTTTTGGAAAAGTTTGCAGGAAGCTTTGGGTTCTAAGTTGAGGTTGAGCTCCGCTTATCATCCGCAGACAGATGGTCAGACGGAGAGGACTATTCAGTCGTTAGAGGACTTGTTGAGGGCATGTGTTCTTGAGCAGGGAGGTTCATGGGATTCTCATCTTTCGTTGATAGAATTCACCTATAACAACAGTTTTCACTCTAGTATTGGTATGGCACCGTTTGAGGCATTGTATGGTCGGAGATGTAGGACTCCGTTGTGTTGGTATGAATCTGGGGAGAGTGCAGTGTTGGGGCCTGAAATTGTGCGGGAAACAACTGAGAAGGTAAAATTAATCCGTGAGAAGATGAAAGCGTCGCAGAGTCGACAAAAGAGCTATCATGATAAGAGAAGGAAGGATTTAGAGTTTCAGGCCGGTGATCATGTGTTCCTGAGAGTCACTCCGGTGACTGGTGTTGGGCGTGCCTTGAAATCTAAGAAGTTAACTCCCCGTTTCATTGGTCCGTATCAGATTACGGAGAGGGTGGGAAGTGTTGCATATAGGGTGGCTTTGCCGCCTAATCTTTCAAACTTGCATGACGTGTTTCACGTGTCACAACTTCGAAAGTATGTTCCGGACCCGTCCCATGTGATTCAGATGGATGAAGTAGAGGTGCGGAATAATCTCACCGTGGAGACTATGCCTGTGCGGATTGAAGATAGAGAAGTGAAGACTCTGAGAGGGAAAGAAATTCTTTTGGTGAAAGTGGTTTGGTTAGGAGCTGCTGGTGAGAGTATGACTTGGGAGCTGGAGAGCAAGATGCGGGAGGCATATCCGGAGTTGTTTGATTCAGGTAATTTCGAGGACGAAATATTCTAAGTGGGGGAGAGTTGTAACGCCCCAAAATAATCTAATTATTTATTTAATTAAATTATTTAAGGCTTACAATATTTATTTAATTTAATTAAATAATTCGAGTTTAAGTATTTTATTTTATTTTATTAGGAGGTGCTGTTACTATTTAAGTGGTGCGAGCAAGGGGCCGTGATCCACAATTAGGCCCGTGACCCACTTCTTTGGCATAGGAGTCGAATTATTTGGGGTCTAGGGAGTGAGTGGCAAAATTCACCCAAGTGAGAAAAGAAAGAAAAAGTAACGTAAGAAGGAGAGAAGAGGAGAGTTGCGAAGAGAAGGAGAAGAAGGGGCGAAGCTCAAAGAGAAGAAGAGGAGGCTCATTGGTGGTGCGCATTCTTCACTTGGAGCTTGGCTAGCAAATTCGATTTCCATAAGGTTAGGGGGTCCTCTTTTTGTTCTTAATACTTATGCGAATTGGGAATTGCTTAGGGTTAGGGTCCTAGGTTAGTTTCCATGATTGAATTGTGTTGTTGTTGAGAAATTATAATATTGTGATGTTGTTGTTGAATTAATATGTTGAGAATTCTATGATTGATGTTTGAATTGGGGCAATATGCGAATTGTAGACCAATTGTTTGAATATATGATTGTTGGTGATTATGTGGTGAAATTGGGAATTATGGTGACATTTTGATTTTATTTATATATAGGAGTGTTTTGGTGAATTTTAATTGGTAATTGAGAGTGGGAGAATTTCTGTTTGATGCCCCTAGGCGCCTTAGGCGCCATATGGATTGTTGCTGAAAATTCTGTTTTGCGCCATGGTCATGGGCGCCAAGTGCCCAGCAGTGTGCTGTGCCAGTTTTCCAAAAATTCTGTTGCCTGTGTTGCCCAGCAGTGTGCTGTCCCTGTTGCCTGTGTTGCCTCCTGTGTTCCTGTGCTGCCAGTTTTGGCACTTGTTGCTTGAGTCATGGGCGCCAAGGGCCCCAAAGTTCTGGTGATAGTTTTGTGAAAATTGTTTTCAGGTTTTTATACTTGGGTAAAATGGCTCATGAAAACTGATTTTGGTCAAGAAAGGAGTTGAGTTGCGTAATTTCACTAGGTGCCTAGTGCATGGGCGCCAAAATTAAAGTTCAGCTTTTGATAAAATTTTTATTGAGTTTTCATGTCCTGAGCATTTGGCTCGTGTAAAATGAATTTCGAAGCAAAATGAGTTGTGTAGCATGTTGGCCTTAGGCGCCTAGTGCTTGGGCGCCATGTTGCTGCTGTTCCCTGGGCGCGCCTGTGCGCGTTGTTGCTTCTGGGCGCCAGCGCCTATGTGCGCGTGTTGCCTCTTGGGCGCCTAGCGCCTGTGCGCTGTTGCGCGCTTGTTTCCCTGGGCGCCTAGCGCCTGTGCGCTGTTGCGCGTGTTGCTCCTGGGCGCCAAGCGCCTATGCGCCTGTGCGCTGTTGCGTGTTGCCTCTCCTGGGCGCCAAGCGCCCATGCGCCAAGCGCTGTGTTGCCCCTGGGCGCCCAGCGCCCATGCGCCTGTTTCCATAATGTCTAACATTTTTCCTAAACTGTTTTTAATATAACTTTTGACTCGGTTATCCAAATTCAACGGTTCAAAATGCGTTTTGAAGCTAATTTCAGTGCCTATCCAATAGTCTCAATTTTATGCAAAAATAATTTATTTTCACTGGTGTTTCTGGCTGATGGTGTTCAAGTGTCCAAATGGCTATTTTTACCCACTTTTCCTATGTTGTGTCAATGTCCTAAGCTGGTCTATTTGAATTGGTGTTGGTGTGAGTGGTGAGCTGAATTGGTGAGTGTGATAGGGTGAGATTGGTGAGCAGAGGCTACGGCCTAATTTTGATTTGGTGAGCTGATTAATATACAATGGTGAGATCATGAATTTTAAATGATGAATTGCTTGGACTTGGTGTGTTGTAATGCATTCCCATAGCATCTCATGGACATATGCATTATTGGTGAGCAGAGGCTACGGCCTAATTTTGATTTGGTGAGCAGAGGCTACGGCCTATTTGTATTGGTGACGGATCCGACATGCATGTACCCGTGGAGTTTGGGTTGCATTACATACATAATCATATATTATATAGTGCTGTTTGGAATTTAGTATGCTGATGCGAATGTTTCCTATCGTTATGAAATGGTGTGCCTGGTTTCCTTTTCCTATGCAGTGCTTGATTCTCATATGTTATTAATTATGAAAAGAGACTCACCCTACTGCTTTTATGTTGCTTCTTATGTCGGCAACGTGCAGGTAATAGCGAGTGAAGGATTTCTTATGCCTTCGTCTGGTAGGAAGTGTCACGCTCTGATACGTAGCACCAGGGGGGGTGTCCTTATGTTTATGCTTTATTTTCCTAAAACTGTTAGTTTTCATTGGTGATGTATTGGCTTTAATTTTGAACTGATTATTATTCCGCTGCTGATGGTGATTGGATTTAGTTGATGCGAACTAAACCTTTTTCTTATGGTGTTATGTATCTTGATTTTTATGGAGTAAGTGTAGCACTCACTTTAATTGTTTTCAAAAAAAAAAAAAAAAAAAAAAAGAGACTCTGATTTTATTAAAAGTAAAGTTATTAGAAAAGGGGTGTTACATGTTGGGTCTGCCAGAGGTGGAGGAAACACTGGAAAGCATGATGGCCAGCGCATCAGACTGGGACATGGCTAGTCTGCTAAGAGTGCTCTGCGTTCCCGGCACAGAGTGGGTCAAAGAAGACTCTAGCGCGTTCAAAGTAAAAAGAACAATGTTGAAGCCGTTCTTGAAATCTCTGTCGCTGTGGGTGGTGAGTACAGTACTCCCAACCAAACACAACCTCTAGTGGCACAAGGAGAGAATGTTCCTGCTCAAGGCCATTCTGGGTTCAAAGCAGTTTAACTTGGGTCAGTTGATCGAAAGAGAGATCCTGGCGTGCGCCAGAAGAAGTTTGGGTGCACTATTCTACCCTAATCTGATCCGATTACTCTGATGCCGAGGATGTGCCCAGGTTTGATGAAGAAGAGAAACACTTTCCCCTGGACCCTGAGGTGTTGCTGTCTTGTGAGGAGGACAGTAAGGAAGATGAAAGAAAGAAGGAGGAAGAGAAGAAGGAGGCAGTGTTTAAGGAAAGTCAGAAAGATCCTGCTGAGGAAACCCATGCTTGGTTATCTGAAGTGGTGCTGCTGCTACAGCAGGACATCCTCAAGCAGGAGGCATTGTCGATGTTCCTAAAAGCAGCCCATGATTGGTCCACAAGGGAGCAGGGCAAGACTGATATGCCAGCCCATGTGTTCCCTGTTTGGGTACTTCCTGAGGCTGGCCCTACTGGTCATGCTCACACAAAACCTGCTGCAAACACAATACCCACCAAGCCCAACCAACAAAACAACCCTGCTGCTGCCAAGAAACAGGCAGCACAAGAAGAGGAGCCCGTCGAAATGGTAACTGATGAAGGAGAGAGGAAGAGCACAACTGGTGCTGCCAAGGCTACGGTAGCACCCCTAAAAGAGACCATGGTGATTGAGTCTGAGGAAGAGCAGGAATCCAGCTATAGTGGGAGCACCAGTAGCTCCTCCCCAGTCAGTTCAGTGGTAGGAGTGAACTCGGAAGGCAAAGAGGAAGGCAGTGATGCTGCAGAAAGAGAGTGGAAGTCCAAGAACGACCAAGACAAGAGTGCAGCCCCTGCAAAGCCTGCGAGTGCTGGGAAAAGGCTGCCATAGCATCTTCCCCATGCAAGACAAGGAAGGGATCTGTTGCAGCAAGCGCTGCCGAGGTGCCATTTCAACTGCCTCCTAAGTCCACATGGACTAGGAGGAAAATGTGTGCAACCAGACCACCTCACCAGAAAAGAGTGTTGATAGAAGAAAGTGCTGACGAAGACGAGCAAGAGGGTAAGGACGAAGAAGACAAGAAGAAACAGAAGAAATGATGCAGTAATTTCTATTTTCTCTTCTTATGTTTCTTTTTGTTGCCAATTGCCCATCCTCCGCCTGGTGGTTGACAGTGAGGACACTGTCTCCGCTTAAGTTGGGGGGGTGGAGCAATTTTATCCCTTGTCAAGCGTATGTTCCCCCAATAGCCCAATCGTTAATCAAAAAATTTGTGTTTTACTGCTATGTACTGTATCTGCTAGCACTTGTGCTAGGGTAGCATCTTTGATATGTAGTGCTAGGATAGCACCGATGATAGCATATATATAAAAAAAAATTCCTTTTCAAGACAGAACCCAGTGAGGATAACCAGAAGTGGTGTGGCCTTAGAGTTGTGAAGGAGATAGCCTAGCCCCTCTAGTGGACACTTAACTTTTGTATTTTGGAAATAGGTGAAAGGCTTTACTTAGGTGGAAGTTAGGTGAAAACTTAGCAGGGACCGAAACTGCCTGGAATTTGATAGAAATTGCATGCAGGGTAAAAGTCAAGTTTGGGGGTAGCACGCTAGTAGCAAGGCCAAATTCAAGTAAAAGAGGGTGCACATATGCAAAAGAAGGTCGTTTGGCCACTGTGTAGGGAAGCTGTTTTGTGGAGACACCATTACAGTTTCAGTCGAAGCATGGTCAAGTCAACTAAAAAAAAAGTGCACCACTCCAATTGGACTAAGTGTTATCAATGCCTAAAATAAAAAGGCAACCCCTGTATATCATCATATCCTTTCTTGCAGCAATTGAGAACGAAAGGAAGTACAGGAAATTCTAAGTGGGAACCAGAGCCAAGCCTAGTAAACTGTCAGGAGCCTATGGAAGAAGTACGAGAGAGCACACACACCTTTAAGCTAGGGGCGAAGGCTATGAGTTCACATGTTGCTAAGGAATGTAATAGTCTTAAGTTTGAGGGGGAAGTCTTGAGGAATATTTTTGCTGAATGGTAAACACGTTTTAAGAATGCTATCACTAGGTGCCTGTTGGATGCTGCCCAAGTTGTATGCTGTCACTAATGCTGTCAGCACTGTGCCGGATGCTGTCATTACTTGAGGACAAGCAATGATTCAAGTTTGGGGGTGTGATAACTCACAGAAATGTGAGTTATTTGCACTCAGTCAAATGGGAATTATCTTGATCCATAAGTAAGTTATGCTTTAAATTGTAGTAAATATCTTCATATTAGACACAAATGAACTCATGGATGTTAAGTATAATTTGGGCACGCAAGTGCCAATTTTGTGGAATTTAATCTGTGTGCTCAGTGTGCAGGACAGTCTTATGTATTTCAGTACTAAGGCAGGTGCTATGACGGGAGCCGCGGCAGGATCGCTGTGATTGATAGGAGCATAACTAGGCAAAGCGCCTCACTTAGCGCAGCAGAAAAGGAAACTTTATTTTCCAGCAAGCAAGAAGTTAGCGTGACTTCTAGGGTTTGTTACAACAAAACCAAGTGCACAAGGCCCAAGAGGGGGCGCGCCGTACCACCACGGGCCAAATATATGCATCTACCCTAGTGAGCACGACACACACTTGATACGCAAATCCTTGGAGAAAAAGAGAGAAGGAGTTCAGAACACGGGACGCCTACCTCCACAAAACACCATATTCAACCAACTGCAGCCATCATCCTCCACACTCAACCACAAGATCCCTGTTAGCCAGTACTCTTAGCATTCCGATAGCACCACTCATAGTAGTTGTGTAACTCCTTCATGCTCGTTGGTGTAACTCAGCCCTTTAGTGCTTTTCCTATGTTGATGAGTCTGTTTACGGTAACTTTAAGTTATTTTATCATGTCTAAGCTCATCATGAGCTAAATTCTTTGATAGTCAAGACGATGGTGATATGAATATATTCTTTTAGTTGCTTTTATGTTATTGATTTGTGATGCCTCATTAGCTTGTGTATGTTTACTCTTATAAACTCTTTTCGAACTTGATCACTTTGTTTAGGGTAACGTGTTTTAATATCTGAAAAGGGATTAACTCACCGATTTCAAAAGTTAATATAGTTTGAAGAATGATAGGAATATTATTCTTTCCTAACGAAGGATAGGAATATGAAGTTAGGGCTATAGTGTGAACTGAAACAAGCATTTCAACCTACGTGATGAACCTCAATGGGTGCTTAGGAATAAGGAAACCTTGACGACATCACGTTCTTAGCGATAGGAATATCCACTTTCATTCTGCTCACTGAGTGCTATCACAGCATCGATCACAGCACTACGACTATAAGTTTTGTTTATTGATCCTGGTCTTGACTATTACCATCTCTCGTACCTTTACTTGTTCATATCTTATTATTCTCATTTCACTTACGTTAACTATTGCACAACAAACTTCACTGAGTTATTTGGTTACGTTTACTCATTAAAGCAACGCTATTCCATAGACTTAGCAATTGAACCTTAATCCTCGTGGGAACGATCTTTACTTACTACTTTATTACTTATTAGACTGTGTATACTTGCACACGTTTTTGCACAACACAATATCTATTCAAAACAATGTTAAAGTAAATACAGATATATATCAATTTTGAATTATCATTTATTTTCTAAATTATATCTTGTATTTAAATATGTCTGTCATATGATCAAAAATAAAGAGTTTTCGCAAATCTTCCTCTTTACGCCAAGGATAGTTAAGAATAATTATCTCATTGGGTGGTAGATTCTGCTGCCCTTAATCATATGGGACTTACGCCACATTACTACCGTTCGAAATTGACGAGATTTCCAGATATTCTTCATAAGATCCTTTTGGGGTCAAAGAGATTAATGAAAATATTTTGAAAAGAGCTTTAAAGTATTTTCACAATGTCGAACGGTAGTAAAGTATTTCCAGATATTCTGCTCTTTTCACAATATTTTCATTAATCTCTTTGACCCCAAAAGGATCTTATGAAGAATATCTGGATCTCTTGTCAATGTCGAACGGTAGTAAGGTGGCGTAAGTCCCATATGGTTAAGGGCAGTAGAGTCAACCACCCAATGAGATAATTATTCTTAACTATCCTTGGCCTAAAGAGGAAGATTTGCAAAAACTCTTTATTTTTGATCATATGACAGACATATTTAAATACAAGATATAATTTAGAAAATAACTGATAATTCAAAATTGATATATATCTGTATTTACTTTAACATTGTTTTGAATAGAGGCTGATTCCACTCCAAAGTAGAAAATAGAAAATAATTCTTTTATTCAAGTATTAATATCCAGTAAAGTGGTCTTATACTGATCGTCGAACAAGCATAGTTAACTCCACAGTATGCTCCAGAAGGTAATTACTAGTTCATATTTAATACTTATATTTCTATGTAAACCAAGTGAAGGAGATGATATTAATGGGTGAGGAAGTTTTATCTTCATTTTAACAATGATTTCCTCACACATTCTTGAACCCATTTCTGGTAAGTCACCTATATCTTCATCATCACCTTCATCTCAATCCTCTCTTAAGGAGAATCAATCCTTTTCAAACCATGTTTTCAAAAAAGAAACCTGTTTTGAAAATCAATCTTCCTTATCCGATTTTACCATAGATAAGGAATCCCTTAGGAAAGATTTCTACTCTGAGGAATGGGCTCATCACAGAGTATGGTTCTTTGAAAACTACCAGGGACACAAAAACAAAATATCCAAGAGAAATTTTACAAATTTCTCGAACAAGTAAAGTTCAATATTCCTTTCTTTGATTGGTTTCATGCTTATACCATCAAGAAAAATATTGACTACCCTTTCCAAACTGACATGGTTGGTAGAAAACCCCTAGACGTTATCACTGTTTGGCATCTTAAAGATGGTCAAATGGTTCAGTCTGAGCTTCCACCCAAAGTCCCCTTTGCTCTTAACAGCAAAGACCAATCTACGCCTGTTATGGCCTCCCCTTTCAAAACCAAAACTGAGGAAGGACCTGTCTCTGCCCAAGACATCAGAGACCTCATGGAGCAATCCAATTACATAAACAAATACCTCCAAGCTTTAGGTGATTCTAATAGTAGTAGAAAAGGCAAAGAAATTTGTCTAGACTCTTCTAAAACCGAACCATCTCCATCTTCATCTTCTACCCAATTAGAGAAACCTCTTTTCAAGCCCTATAAGGTTTCCAAATCCTTCAAAAAAAACCTTCGTCGTAATGATCCCAAAGATCACATCAAAAGGGAAGTTGATGACGCCAAAAATGAACTCTTAGCCAAAGTCATTAAGCAATTAGTTGTCCTTAGGACAACTGCTCCTGACACACCTTCACCTAAGAATAAAATCATCAAAATGCTTGATGAAGCCTCTTCTGATCACTCAGAAGAAACCAATCCAGAGGAAAAAGTCAGTCCTATCATCTACAATACCAAAAACCAATGGAAAAGAGAAACAAAACTTTATTATCCTAGAGGCACGACCCCTGACCTTCTCTTAGAAGAAAAGGAGACCAACATCAAAAGCTTTAGTGCTAATAACGTTTACGAGTGGAACATTGATGGAGAAAATGAGTATAGCATAACCAAAATTCTCCAAAACATGACTATGGTTGCCACTGCTTATGAAACCTCCAACAATTGTCCTGAAAACATGATCGTTGATATCCTTGTTGCAGGGTTTTGCGGTCAACTCAAAGGTTGGTGGGATAATTATCTCACCGATAACGCCAAACAATGTATCCTCACTGCAGTCAAACTTGACTCCAGTGGCATCCCTGTCCTAGATGAGGAAGGCAGTATCCCTGATGCTGTCAATACCCTTATCTTTACTATTGACCAACAGTTTATTGGAGACCCTTCTTTAATTAAAGATAGGTCTGCAGAATTGTTGTCCAATCTTAGGTGTAAGACCCTTGGTGACTTCAGATGGTATAAAGATACCTTCCTGACTAGATTCTATACCAGAGAAGATAGCCAACAAGCTTTCTGGAAAGAAAAGTTCTTGGCTGGTCTCCCCAAATCCTTAGGCGATAAAGTTAGGGATAAACTTCGTAGTCAAAACCCTGATGGCATCATCCAATATCAGCAATTAAGTTATGGTCAACTGATTGCGATCATCCAAAAGGTTGCTTTGAAGATTTGTCAAGACGACAAAATCCAGCAACAACTATCCAAAGAAAAGGCCCAAAATTCTAAAGATTTAGAGACCTTCTGTGAGCAATTTGGTCTTCCTTGTGCTTAGAAGGCCGGGTCTAAACCCAAAGTAAAGTCCAATAACGTCTTACCTAGACCAAACTATTATAGGGAAAGTCGTTTCAATAAACCCTAACCACAACCTACGGGTCGACCTGTAAAACATTATGAAAATAATGACAAGCTTAGTAACCCTATTACCTGCTTCAAATGTGGCAAACCAGGCCACATCAGCAGAAACTGCAGGGTTTTAGGGAAACTCAAGGCCTTGAACCTTGGCCCTGACATTGAAGATAAGATTAACAATCTGTTGGTCCAATCTTCAGGAGATACTGATGCAGGATCTTCCGACCAATCTTTAGATAACCTAAACCAAAATCATGAGGATGACTTAACGGACTCCTCCAAACACATTAATGTCCTCACTAGAGAACTGGACCTTCTCTTCGAAGCCATTAATGCTATCCCTGATCCTCAGGAAAAGGAAAAGTATCTTAACAAGTTAAGAACCACCCTTGAATCAAAACCCCCCAAAAGTCCTCTCATAACCAATAGGTTTAACCTGAAAGATACCTTTAAGAGGTTAGAGAGAACCAGTGCAAAACCTGTTACTATTCAAGATCTTCAATCTGATATTAACAATTTGAAAATTGAAATCAAAGATCTTAAACAGAAACAGGCTGAGCATCAATCAACCCTAGATCAATGGAGGATTCATTGGCCTGGGAATGATTCATCTTCTGGAGTTCCTGCTTCTGAAGATGATAAAAAGGTGGAAACACCCAATGATGATTTCTTAGGGATTATCAGTTATGTCAAAATACAAAAGTTTTATATAAACGTCAAAATCATCATAGGTGAGTTCACCCTTGAGACAATTGCCCTCTTTGATACTGGGGCAGACTCTAATTGCATCCTTGAAGGTCTTGTGTAACATCCCTAATTTTTAAAATTATGAATTATGTGGATTTTAAATAATCCCTAGCCGAGGAAAATAATAATCCGCGATTCGTAACCATATTAGTATTCTAACCCTCGAATTATGCCCCAAAACGAGGTGTTAAAAGAAAATTTGGAGCTAGGGGGCATTATGGTCATTTCGCACCTTTGACCCACCTCCAGCTTTTAAAAGACTGGACACACTCACACCCTCCCACTTAAGCTCATTTCTGAAAACAGAAAGAAGAAGAGTACTAAAAAAATCAGAGAAAAGAAGAAGGAGAGGGCGAAGTGGAGAGGAGGAAGAAGACTTGAGCTGAATTCATCTACTTCTTGCATGTAAGTCCTCCTTCAACATTCCTACTCCATTTTCCAATTCCTTTCTAATGAGCCAAGTTTCAAAGCCTGATTCTCCCTATATTCCTCCTTGCCATTTTCGCATATCAAAGCTCCAAGTGAGGAAGGAGATGGAGTTTTGAGCAATAGCTGTCTTGCATGTTCAGTGGAAGCTTCTAAGAAAGAGATTTCAGACTTGCATGGTTGATTGAAAGGAGGATTTGAATAGTGGTGCAGCTGGGTTCGAGATTGGACAGAAAAGAGTGACTGTCTTGGAAGCGGTTCGAGTACTAGCGGGGAGCGTTCGTGTGATTCGGATCAACACCTACGTACTCCGGCTCCATTTTCAGAATTTCTACGCACCAGTGAGTTCTACTCACGATAGGGAATTTTGATAGTCTGAACTTGTTTTCGATATGGAATTCCTTGGTTACATTTTCTGTTTTCAAAGGTCCTAGAACCGAAAAGCGATTTTCGAGTCAAAACGGCGTTTTACGGTTTATTGAGAATTTTAATGAATCATTGAAATGAAACACTTTATATATATTCTGGAATAGTTGGAATTTTTCTGGATTTCAGGTGATTGAAATTAGGAATCGAATTGGATGAGAACGGAGAGCGAAAATGGGAAAAGTGTGAAATTCTGGTAACAGATACAGGTCGCACGGACCGTGCGCCCCTGGGCACGGATCGTGCGCTTGCTTCGGATTGGAAGTATTGGAAACAGAACGGGACGCACGGGTCGTGCGCCCCTGGGCACGGATCGTGCGTTTCCTTCTGGTAGATGGGTCCTGAGTAGTGCACCACGCACGGGTCGTGCGTCCCTGGGCACGGGTCGTGCGTGTGGTTCTGTTACCGGTTTCCGTTTTCTCGTTTTGTCGCTCCGTTTGATCCCGAACCTTTTCTAATCTCTTTCTCAATCATTTAAAAAGGAACTGCCTTATTAAAAACCGTATTTTGAGCTTGTTCAACTTATGTTTTTGAAAAGAGTTTCGAAAGCACATTTAATTGAAAAACCGAAACCCTAGGATACGAGTGGGTACACCAATCTATGAACTGATTGAATATATATGTTTATATATGTCAAATGAAAATGATTATAATGTCGGAGGTCTAACTTATGAATTCCTCAAAACGGGTTATAGATCGATATGGATATTGATATCTAATTGTTATGTAATAGATCCATTTGGTGATCGAAAAGATATAAACTATCTAACTCTCGAGAACTTGATGCATATTGTCATATGTATTACGTTGGGTGACGACCTGACAAGTAGCGTACTAGGAAGGGAAGTCATGAGCCCTCACCCTAGGCCCTGAACGTGTTTTGGCGTGGTCAACTCACGGGTTACCGGGATTAGCAGGCGTTGTGCGGCCGGTTTGTGCTAAGTAATTCACGAACTGCCGGGATTAGCAGTCGTTGTGCGGTCGGCAATTCGATTAAAAAATAAAATTCACAAATTGCCGGGATTAGCAGTCGTTGTGCGCTCGGCATTCGATTAATGAATAAGACATTGTTATGTCAACTTTTGTTGTAACGGTTTAATAATCTAAACCGAGTGTCGGTGAGGGGGCACGGTAGGACTCACTGAGATAATGTTATTGTTAACAATTTGGCAAGTGTACCAATTGTCGCAAGTAATAAAATTTATCGGTAAGAACCGGTCGATCCACAGGGATTGCGCGTTGACAACAATAGCAAAATTGTAAATTCGTAGATTGTAGATATTTGATAAATTGAGTAACTGGTAACAGAACACGAACGTGAATTAATAATGCGAGAAAAAACGACTAGGGATCGAATCCTCTCACCTCGCCTATCACATGAACCTCAGCCAATTCAAGTTAATTATTCAATTTCTCGATTCAATTCAGTAATTTAGGTCAAGGGTAATTCCTTGTCTCAAGACCCCTATTACCCTAAGAGTTACCCTAATTCCTTAGGTGAGTCGTGCTAGAGGGTAACGCATAAAGATTAAGAATTATAATGAATTCACATAAGCTACCACATATTCATATGGTGATTACTAGCATGTGATCTAAATACCCAAATTCCAGCTACTAATTCATATCCCTATGCAATCACTAGCCTGGATCATCGCAATTATCATATGTAATTGAAAAGCGTTAAGAACATAGGTAATTAGACAAGTAAATTGAATAACAACTGAATTAACTAGAGCAATGGTTCACATGATAGGTTTGGGAGATTCATCTCTCCCTAATCTAAGAGAATTAGTTACAAATCATCCTAAGAGTGGAAACCAACATAAAATAGAAAACAATCATAAAGGAAGACATTAGAACCTTCAATCCCTTGTTCCCAAGTGATGAGAAGGCTCCAAAATCGCACCTCCAGCTGCTCCAAAACGTGGCTCCAAATCCCAAAAACGAAGTGCTCTCAAAAATTCCTTAAATTGCTTTAAAAACCCTAATTTTCACGCACCATCGCGACGCGGCCCGTGACCGTCGCGTCGCGACAAATGACAGAAACTTCAGGCCTCGCAAAACTTCTCCAGGTCGCGTCGCGAACCCTCCTGGTCGCGACGCGAAAAATGAGAGAAAGTTCTGGCTTGTAAAATTCCTACGGATCGCGTCGCGAACCCTCCTGGTCGCGACGCGAAAATCAACAGAAAGTTCTGACTATGCAAATTCCTCCAGATTGCTGCATTTCCGGGCAAGTGTCTGGTTCGCCGAAAGATGCCACAACCACTTAAAAGGTCTTCAAGTCCCATTTAGCTCCAAAAGTGAAGGAATAACTTACAATTGAACTTCCTACTACAATGATCTAAAACTGAACTAAATCCCAGATAATGACTGTTATACAATAAAAACCCTGCACAATTGGTCCTAAAAATGCCTAACTTACATCATATGATTGGGAGTCAACACAACCCCAAACTTAAACTTTTGCTTGTCCTCAAGCAAACAATCAATTCAGACTGTGGCTGTTTTTCTATTTAGCTGTTACATATAATACATCAACCTTAAACACATCAGCACATCAATTATCATCATCAATCTAATGCAGTGGCAGGACAACTGAATTGGAAATACCGAATCATACGCAGGCAGCATTCTCAAGTTTTCTCTGTACGCACATCTCACCAGTGTTTCACTCTTGAGGTGTTTCGGGTATTCACTCAATTCACAGTACCTGCATCATCGTTTCATAGGCTTGACAGAGTTCTATATCATCTTAGACAAATGAATTGCATACACACATTTTGAGGACTTTAAGGGTTATAGCGGGGCTTAGGTAAGGGTGGATACATTTGGATAAGTAGGTTGCACTTGGAGTTAGGCCTACCTCTCTTTTTGTCAATTTCACGCAATACTCACCCATTTTCCCAAAGCATTTAACAACACAAGAGAAGGAATTTATTTATTTATTTCTTTTTTTTTTGATATGTATATATATACATATATATGTATTTTTTTTTCTGTTTCTTTCTTTCTTTTCTTGTTCCTTCTCTTGTATACCACCCCAAACTTAGTTCGTTGCTATTCCACGAGCAACCCCAAACTTAAAACTTTCCCCACTCTCACAGCTTTTGTTACCTAACTCCAAGTTAAGAATTAACTAGGCTATGATTGTCAGAGAAACACATACAATTTTTAACAAGGCTCAGAGGGGCTAGCAGAGGATAAACATTAATGGGTTGGCTTGAAAGGCTCAGGGGTGCCAAAAGAAATGCCTCAGTGTGTATGAAAATCAAATGCAAAAAACAATTAAGCACAATGTCAAGCTCTGCAGACTAATGCAGGCAAGGAATACACACACAATATATAAGAACGTGTTTAGGCTCAAACCTCACAGTTGGGATCATAGAGATGGAACTTGAGAGATGCTGCTCACCGATGATAAAGACTTCCGCAACGTTTGTCATGACCCCTGCTATTACTTGATGATAAAACTTGAAGTGCGAGCGTCAAAAGGAAAATGCAAAAATACGACCCCAAATGCCACAGGTCATCACTATTGAAGCTGCTTTAACAAAACAAAAACAAAATATAGGGCAGTGGTGCCCCACTATCACAGAGTAAGTTATAATAATAAGTACAGACCAATGTGAGAAATAAAGCCAAAATAGGGCACATACAACCAACAATGCGAGTAAAAATGTCTGAATCAAAAAGTAAAATGGCGCTCACCAGTGGGTTGCCTCCCACCAAGCGCTTCTTTTACGTCACTAGCTTGACGCTTTTTGTCACTCTTATGGGTCTCTCAGCATGAGAACCATTTGGGGCTCTTCCAATCCGTCACCCATGTAATGCTTGAGTCTTTGTCCGTTGACCTTGAAAGATCTCTGGGACTTTGGCTCTTCCACTTCTATTGCTCCGCACGGTGTTACTTCCTTGACAACAAAGGGTCCCGACCACTTGGATTTCAATTTTCCTGGAAATAACTTGAGCCTTGAATTGAACAACAAGACTTGCTGTCCAGGGTGAAACTCTTTTCTTGCAATATGTTTGTCATGGTATACCTTCATTTTTTCCTTGTAGATCTTGTTGTTCTCATATGCATTTAAACGCATCTCCTCTAGTCCTTGAAGCTGAAGTGTTCTCTTTTCCCCACTTGATCCAGGATCGAAATTCAAGAATTTCAACGCCCAATATGCTCTGTGTTCCAGTTCAACTGGCAAATGACAAGGTTTGCCATAAACCAATTGGTAAGGGGACATACCCAAGGGTGTCTTATAAGCTGTCCTGTATGCCCACAAGGTATCGTCTACCTTCACTGCCCAATCTTTCCTTGGGTTCCCCACTGTCTTTTCTAATATCCTCTTGATTTCTCTGTTTGATACCTCCACTTGGCCATTACATTGAGGGTGATACGGTGTCGATACTTTATGCTTGACGTTATACTTGGATAACACATTGCTAAGCTGAGTGTTACAAAAATGACTACCCCCATCACTGATTTGAACTCTCGGAACACCAAATCTTGAGAAGAAGTTTTTCTTAACAAATTTGACCACAGTTTGGGAGTCATTTTTAGAAGTGGCAGTTGCTTCCACCCATTTAGAAACATAATCCACTGCCACCAAAATATATTGACAAGAATGCGATGGTGGAAATGGTCCCATGAAGTCAATGCCCCAGCAATCAAACACCTCCACTTCAAGTATAGGGTTCAACGGCATCTCCCCCCTACGTGAAATATTACCTATCCTCTGGCACTTGTCACAATTTTTAACATGATTGTGCGCATCTTTGAAAATGGATGGCCAATAAAATCCAGATTGAAGCACTTTTGCAGCTGTGCGTTCCCCATTGTAGTGTCCTCCACATGGAGAGTCATGACAATGCCATAGAATCTTTTGACTTTCGCTACCGTAAACACATCTTCGAAGAATTCCATCCGCCCCAACTTTAAAAAGAAAGGGATCATCCCACAGGTAGTGTTGGGCATCACGGAGGAACTTCTTCTTTTGTTGCCAAGTAAAGTCTTGAGGGACCGTTCCACCTGCCTTGTAATTTGCTATGTCGGCAAACCACGGTCTCTCTTCAATTGCAAAAAGCTTCTCGTCGGGGAACTCTTCAAGAATTTCTTTTTCCCGTGCGGTCACTTCCTTATTATCCAACCGGGACAGATGATCTGCTACCACATTCTCGCTCCCCTTCTTATCCTTTATCTCCAAGTCGAATTCCTGCAAAAGCAAAAATTCATCTAAGGAGTCGAGGCTTAGACTCGCCCTTTGTTAGCAAATACTTTATCGCAGCATGATCAGTAAACACAATTATTTTCGACCCGACCAAATAGGAACGAAATTTTTCCAATGCAAATACTATAGCTAGCAATTCTTTTTCCGTTGTTGCATAATTTACCTGATTTTCATTTAAGACCTTGCTAGCATAATATATGGCATGAAAAAACTTCTCCGATCTCTGCCCCAACACTGCTCCCACTGCATAATCGCTAGCATCGCACATTAGTTCAAAGGGAATGTCCCAATTAGGGGCGACAATGACTGCGGCAGAAATCAGTTTTTCCTTTAACACATTGAAAGCATGCAGGAATTCGGCATCAAAGACAAATTCATTTTCCTTAACAAGTAAATTGCATAGAGGTTTTGTAATCTTGGAGAAGTCTTTTATGAAACGTCGATAAAATCCGGCGTGTCCTAAAAAACTTCTCACCCCTTTTACATTCATAGGAGGAGGTAACCTTTCTATGATTTCTATCTTGGCTTGATCAACCTCAATGCCTTTTGACGAGATTTTATGGCCAAGAACAATCCCTTCTTGAACCATAAAATGGCATTTTTTCCAATTCAAGACTAAATTGGTTTCAATGCATCTTTTTAATACTGCATTGAGGTTAGCCAAGCAAGAATCATAACATGGACCAAAAACAGAAAAGTCATCCATAAATACCTCAATAGCATTTTCCATCATATCAGAGAATATAGAAAGCATGCACCTTTGAAAAGTTGCCGGGGCGTTGCACAGACCGAAGGGCATCCTCCGATAGGCGAAAACACCAAATGGGCATGTGAAGGCGGTTTTCTCCTGATCTTCTGGTTCTACTGCTATTTGGTTGTATCCGGAGTATCCATCCAGGAAGCAATAAAAGGCCTGACCGGCCAATCTTTCAAGCATTTGGTCCATGGCAACGGGAAATGGTCCTTCCGAGTGGCTTGGTTCAGCCTCCTATAATCTATACACATTCTCCACCCGGTGACTGTGCGAGCAGGGATCAACTCATTCCTCTCATTTTTAATAACGGTCATACCTCCCTTTTTGGGTACCACATGGACCGGGCTCACCCAAGAGCTGTCTGAGATTGGGTAGATCATTCCGGCATCTAAGAGTTTTAACACTTCTTTCCTCACCACCTCCTTCATTGTGGGATTTAACCGTCGCTGAGGTTGAATCACCGGCTTGAACTCTTCCTCGAGCTTGATCTTGTGCATCCAAAAAGCTGGGCTAATCCCCTTCAGGTCTGAGATAGTCCAACCGAGTGCATTTCTATTTGATCTCAAAACTCTCATTAGCTTTTCTTCTTCCAGCTTAGTTAAAGAACTAATGATGATGGCTGGGTATTGATCATTGCTCCCAAGGAATACATACTTTAAATGAGAGGGGAGTTGTTTCAATTCGGGGGTTCCTTTGTCTGTGCCTTCCCCCCTATTCAGCTCTTCTTTTCTCTTGAAAACCTTTTCTACCTGAGAAGCTTCAAACTGGCGAACGCAGTCCCCTATTTAAATTCCCAAGTTTTCGTCCACGCCCTCAATCGAATTCACTATTACCTTCTCTAGAGGAGGAGAGGGTAAATTGTGTCTAAAAGTTTCTCTCACTGAATCTTCAATCATATCCACCTTAAAACATTTTTCTTGGTCGTTCGGGTGGCGCATAGTTTCAAAAACATTAAAGATCACTTCCTCATCTTGGAATCTTAGCCGTAGCTGTCCTTGTTGAACATCTACGAGGGCCCTCCCAGTGGCCAAAAATGGTTTACCAAGGAGAAGTGGGACATCTGCATCTTCTTCCATCTCAAGAATCACAAAATCAACAGGAAATAAAAATTTGTCAACTCTTACCAGAACATCTTCCAAGATCCCATAGGGTTGCCTGATTCATTTATCGGCAAGCTGCAGACTCATCCTAGTGGGTTTCACCTCACCTCCACCTAGCTTCTTGAACATAGACAAGGGCATCAGGTTGATGCTTGCTCCCAAATCACAAAGGGCCTTGCCTATAGTCAAGTTCCCAATGGTGCAAGGTATGGTGAAACTTCCAGGATCTTTCAATTTTGGAGGAAGTTTCCTTTGAATAATGGCACTACATTCTTCGGTCAGAGCCACCATTTCATCCTCTTTGAACTTCCTCTTCTTACTCAACAATTCCTTCATGAACTTCGCATAAATAGGCATTTGTTCCAACGCCTCTGCAAAAGGAATACTAATTTGGAGACTGGAGAAGATCTCCATGAACTTTGAAAACTGCTCATCCTTATGATTCTTCTTACTCCGCTGAGGGTATGGCAACTTCATGTAGGAAGGCATTTCCTTAGGCTTCTCGTCCACCTGCAAATTTTCATTAAACAAATATTTTTTTTGGTTAGACTTCACCACTCCCTCATTTTTTTCACTCAACTCATTTTCAACTTCTTCCTTCCGCACTTCCCTTTCACTACCTTCCCCTTCAGAGTTGTGCTTGGTCGCTTCAACCGGTTTAAGTTGCTTGCCATTTCTCAATGAAATAGCTCCGCAACTCTCTTCCTTATGGCTCTCCACCGTGCTATTGAAAAAACTACCCCTGGATGTCTCAGCAAGTTTCTCTGACATCTCACCCATCTGGCTCTCCAAGTTCTTTAATGAAACCTCATGGTTCCTCTCCATGCCTAGTACGACTTGTTTTTGAGATTTCAATGTGGTCTGAGTCGTTTGATACATTGAGATAGTACATCATGCAATTGAGTCCCCTGGTCATGGATTTGTTTTACCTGGTGTAACATCCGCAAAATAATTAGTAGAATTATTTGGGTGTTAACCCAATTAAACCAATTTAGTACTTAACGGGTAAATTTATTGAGTGCTAAAATTATTTATTGGTTGTCATCGGATCGTTAACCGGATAATACGGATCAACGAAGTTTTGGAATCGAAATAAGAGATTTCGATCAATATGGTAATTTGACCGCGTTACAGCTTATATATTAAATAAATATATATATGTGTACGTGTGTGTGTGTGTTAAAAAGAAAAGAAGAGAATTAATTAAGAAAGGGAGAAAGAATGCGAGGGAGAGAAACAGAAGAGAGAAAAGGAGAGAAAAGAGAAAGAAGAAAGAATGGGTGAGGAGGAAGAAGAGGAAAAAGGGAGGACTTCGGCTCATCGAAACGACTTCCTTCCAACACGAGAAATGTTCAGCGTTACTTCCTCTTCGATTTGGTACCAACATCAACATCATCAACTCTCTCTCTCTCACTTTGCCATTTTCGAATCTTGAAGGAAATGGAGGTTTGTTGATGGTTCAAGCTCAAGGATGGCTTGGGATGGAGTTTGGCGCGAACCCAAGGATGATGGATCGTTGATTGAGGATCGATTGAAAGATTGGAAGCGAGTTGGGTGATTTGGGGTTTTGTGAATAGTGATTAGAAGTTGGAGAAGATGATGAATAGTATTCATGGAGGATTTCGGGGAATTCGGTAATTCGGTCAAAAGGATGCCTCGAAGTCAAGTGGGAAACTTTGGGAGCGGTTGCGGACGTCGCCGGAGCGTGTAGTTGATTCGGGGAATGTTCGTGTGGTTTTGTCAAAAAAGCGGTGATTTGGCGAAGTCTCGGTGATTTGGCGAAGTTTCGGTGATTTTGAAGTCTCGGTGTCGGCACACGCTTCAAGGGTGAGTTCTACTCACGTTTAGGAGTTTACGTTTCGAATTAATTAATTAACTGTTTTACCGCTTTCGCTGGACTGGAATATTTCTTGATACTGTCTGATTCGGGTTAGGAATTGATCGTAGTGAGTCTCAGGTTGAGTTGTGTTGAAATGGAATTGTTGGTGATTTGATTTCGAAAGATTCTGACTTAAAAACCGTTAATTGGAAAATATGTCGTTTTTGATACAATCCGTTTTGATTGAGTTTTTGATTGGATTGATTGATTGTGTGGTTTGTATTGGGTCTATCGTATTGGTTGTCAAATCTGTTTTGGACTGGAACAGGTATTGGAATTGATCGGAACGACAAAAATTGTGAAAACGGGATAAAATTTAGTGCTGTCAAAAGCGCACGACCCGTGCGTCCCAGGCGCTCGGACCGTGCGCCCCTTTCGGTTTGTGTTTTAAAAAGGTGCATTACAGGGCGCACGACCCGTGCGTATGGGCGCCCGAACCGTGCGCTGTGTTCTGTCCAAATTTTACAACTTTGCCCGAAACGATCCCGATCGATTCCAATCCTCTTCTAATCCTTTCCTAACCCTTCTTTAGTGATATTAGGCTTATAATGCCATGATTTTGGGTATGTTTCAAAAGAGTTTTATAAAATACTTTCGATGTTCAAATCGTTTCGAAAAACCGAAATATAGTATACGTGTGAGGACATGTTTTTATCGAAAAGAAAACTGACTATGAGTCCTACGTGGTATGGTATAACTGACGCGGAATGATTATTATTTATTCGTCTAAACCGGTCTACGATACACGATATGTATATTATATCGATTATAGGAGTCGGCCCAATATGGGTGGTTATACATGATTGTAGATATATATATTATATTGAGTTTGGGTGACGACCCATGTTGACATAGTAGCGGGGAAGTCATGAGCCCTTACCCTAGGCTCTGTGCCATTAGGAGACACTATTGGTTATGGGGTTCGCCGGGATTACCATGTCTGGGGTCGGTGTTGTGTCAAAGATTAAATAATGCGGTTCATCGGGATTACCATGTCTGGGGTCGGTGCCGTGTTATGCAGTGCGATTCATCGGGATTACCATGTCTGGGGCCGGTGTCGTGCTAGGTTAAATTGCGTGGTCTATAAATTAAACTACAAGAAAGAAAGTTCTATAATACGGTTCACCGGGATTAACATGTCTGGGGTCGGTGCTGTGTTAAGGACTAAATAATGCGGTTCATCGGGATTACCATGTCTGGGGTCGGTGCCGTGTTATGTAGTGCGATCCATCGGGATTACCATGTCTGGGGCCGGTGTCGTACTAGGTCAAATTGCGTAGTTTATAAACTAAACTCCGAAATAAAAGATTTCATAATCGGACCGAGAGTGTTAGTAGGGGTCTCGGTAGAACTCACTGAGATTGTATCTCATTGTTTATATGTTGTGGTTTTACAGATAAACAGGGAAAGTGGAGATCCAAGAGGCACGAGTAGGTGGTACTCGGATGGCTGCTGAAGACTTAGCTTTTATGCTTAAGTTATATTTTCCCTTGTTAGTTATGTATCATAACATTATGACTTTAACTGTTGTAAAGTTATGTATTTATTTCCGCTTTCTTGTGCGATATTGAACACTGTATTTCACTGATGGTTTGTGGTCTTATTTATGTTTAAGACTGTTCTGTTGTTATTCAGTGAAAATTGGTTATGGTGGTGTTCAGTATTTAACAGGAAATATATCTCTGATGTTTTAGGAATGGTACACTTGGGTATTTTTACTCGATAAAAAAAATACCGGGGTGTTACAGTTGGTATCAGAGCAGTTCGACCTAGTCGGACTTAGCTTAGGGTTGAGTCGATTCCTTGCTAGTCCTATTTGTAATTACACTTGTGATGCTAAGAGACATTGAGCCTGATCAACTTAATACTTAGTGCATCATAAGCGAAATTATGACTGGATGATCAAGATGCGATCCTCGACCACAATCGGAATCTTCAACCGGTGCATCCTCAGGAAAGGTGACATGACGGTGGGAGAATACACCGCTAAGTTTGAGAAGTTGTCTCAGTTTTACCAAGTGGTAAAGTAAGCTTCGGATGACGAACGGAGAATGCAGAAGTATAAGACGAGCATAAGTGCTTTTATGATTTATGGTCTTAGTTCTTATACTGTTACCAATTATGTTGCCTTGGTGCAATCAGCCTATGTCGCCGAGGATGATCTCATAGGGAATATGGGAAAGGAAAGAAGGTAGTTGAATTATCAACTCCGAATGCAAAGTCCTAAGGTAATTTCATCAAAGGAAAAGTAGATGCGATTCTTTGATTCCTCAAAAGTCAGAAGATGTTCTAACTATGGAAGACATCACCAGGGTGATCGTCAGCACAGATCAATCGGTGCTACTATTATAATGAAGAGGGTCACTATGGTAAAGAGTGCCCCGTAAGGAAAAGTTCCAAGGAGTCACAAGCAGCTCCAAGGCAAGGACGAGTCAACACTTTGGATTCTCAGACAGTTACAACTGCTGACCGGGTACTGAGGGGTATGGGATTTCCTTTCAATAACTCGATCAGTATATTATATGGTTCGGGTGCAACCTATTGCTGTATATCCCGATCGCGTGTGAATCGGTTGGGATTAGCCTTATCATCGCTATCCGAGCCGATGACTATCTTAACTACGGCTAAGGGTCGTGTCCAGACCCAATCTTTGTGTCAGAATTGCCTACGTGTTATAGGAGACAGAAATTTCGTAGAAGGATTATTTGGTTGCATGTGAGAAGTGTGGACACCATTTTGAGTATGAATCGGATGACTGCAAATCATGTTGCAATCGACTCTGTTAATCAACTATTAGCTTCGCTTCAGAATCAGTTGAATTGTCTAGGACAAATTCTGAAGCGGTTGCTTAATTCACCTTAGACTGTCAATCTTCACTCCAAGGTGCGGAAGCACAAGTTAGTATGTTATCTGCATCCACTGGAACTAGTGTTAGATTTATCATCTGTACAAGTTGTGAATGACTTTTTGGATGTTCTCTGGATGTTTTTCTGGATGAAGTTTCTTCCGTACATCCAGAGCGAGAGGTAGAGTTTTCTATAGAATTGGTTCCGGTACAGGATCAATATCTACTGTTTCTTATTGAAGGTTTCTTTCGAGTTAAAGGAAATGGAGTCTCAACTGGAAGAGTCGATGTTAAAGAAATTTATTCGACTGAGTGCTTTTCTAGGGAGTTCTCTGGTGTGGTTAGTCAAAAGGAAAAATGGTAGCATGAGATTGTACATCGGTTATCGACAACTTAACAAAGTGACGATCAAGAATAAATATCCCTTACCAAGGATAGACGATTTGCTTGAGCAATTTGAGGTGCTACAGTGTTTCTAAAATTGATCTGAGGTCAGGACATCATCAAATAAAAGTTAGAGCCTTAGATATTCCGAAGACAGCCTTCCGTACTAGGTATGGACATTATGTGTGGGTAGTGATGCCCTTCGGTTTGACTAATGCTCCAGCGGTATTTATGGATTACCTGAACCGAGTTTTTCCTCAATTACCTAGATCAATTTGTAGTCGTTTTCATTGATGGTATCTTGATGTACTCGAAGACCATTGAGGAGCATGTCCAACATCTCCGCATTGTTCGGAAAGTACTCCGAGAAAATAAGTTGTACTTGAAACCCTCGGAATGTGATTTTTGGGTGTCAGAGGTAAAGTCTTTAGGACATGTGATTTCCCAAGTCGGGAGTTTTTGTAGATCCCAGTAAGAAGGAAGCGGTGTTGGATGGGAGTGACCGACGTCAGCCGCAGAGATCAAAAGTTTCTGGGTCTAGCCGATTACTAACAGAGATTTGTTAAAGGGTTATCACAGTTAGTTTTCCACTTACTCGGCTAACGCTTAAGGGTCATCCGTTTACGTGGGGTGCCGATTGTGAAGAACGTTTTCAAGAGTCGAAGATTTTGACTTCTGCTCCAATCCTGATTCTTTCGGATCCGTCATTGGAATTTTAAATTTTCGATGACGCTTCAGGGAAGGGTTTAGGATGTGTTCTTGTGCAGAATCAACAAGAGATAGCTTATGCATTCAGGCAGAGAAGGTGGGTGGAATTTCTGAAGGATTATGACTTCGAATTGAAGTATCATCCGGGAAAGGCTAATGTTGTAGCTGAAGCACTAAGTAGGAGATCCATCCACATAGCAGAGTTGATGCTGCAAGAAATGGAATTGTTAGAGTCTTTTAGATCTAAGTTGGAGTACATCCATGAGTTTCCACCTTGGTGGCGAAGTATTAGTTTGTTAACCTCTCCTTTGTGAAGGTTAACAATGAGATAGTATTATGAGATTCCGTTTGACAAGTCGAACGTGAATACGAATATGTAAATGAGGTAACTGCTGACTGTTTTCACGTTGCGAATAACCATCAAAGGATTAATTGATGGATATGCTTGCAAGTGACTGAAATTTCCGAAGTGAAGCTTGGCGTGCGGCGTGATAGTTTTGAAAAATCATTTTGTGAAAACCCGCATGCTAAAGTAAATTTTGGGAACGGATCAAGAGGCTAATGAAATCTGATTTAGGAAAATCCTAGAAGGATTACTTAGGTTGAGGGGAAGCTCTCAACTCTATTGACTAATTCGGAAAGGATCTCTGAGTTTCGTTTGATAGTTGTTTGGAGAACAACTGAGGTGATTTTCATTAGGTTCAATTTATTTGATGTCCTCGTGGTTTACTTCTACGTTTAAGATAAACGTTTCTGGTAAATCCTCATTCCATCTTTTTGAAGAATTCTATCTCGAAATCCCAAGGGTGAGTCAGGAAGTTTCACAGATGACCTTTCCGTCACGCTTTTTCAATGTGTATGGGAACTGTTATGGATTTTTAGAGGATTTGCGGAGAACGTGTTTACACCCTTCCAGAAAATCATGTTTGTACTTATCTCTACCGTGGAGTACCAATTTGTGGATCTCATCTTCGACCTGTATCTCTATCAAGTGTCTTGTATTAAACCATTTGATTTAGATTAATCAAAGTTGGGGAGTAAGCGAAGATAACTGGAATGAAGCTTCGGAAATGTTTTCGAACGCGGTGCCGAGCCTATGTAGGCGAAAGAGGAGTTTCTCGTGTTGATTCGAAACCAGAGAGTTCGTATCAAAGCAGTAGTGGATCATACTTGGAGATTGATGTGCCAACTTCGTGAAGATTTCTACTCATTTCGTTAATTCAAGAATATTTTCCAGCAAATTTGGACCTTCTGAGGATGCCGATTCTCGGAGAGTCAAATGAAAGACTTGACGAAATTTTGAGGACAAAATTCTCTTAAGTTGGGGAGAATGTAACATCCGCAAAATAATTAGTAGAATTATTTGGGTGTTAACCCAATTAAACCAATTTAGTACTTAACGGGTAAATTTATTGAGTGCTAAAATTATTTATTGGTTGTCATCGGATCGTTAACCGGATAATACGGATCAACGAAGTTTTGGAATCGAAATAAGAGATTTCGATCAATATGGTAATTTGACCGCGTTACAGCTTATATATTAAATAAATATATATATGTGTACGTGTGTGTGTGTGTGTTAAAAAGAAAAGAAGAGAATTAATTAAGAAAGGGAGAAAGAATGCGAGGGAGAGAAACAGAAGAGAGAAAAGGAGAGAAAAGAGAAAGAAGAAAGAATGGGTGAGGAGGAAGAAGAGGAAAAAGGGAGGACTTCGGCTCATCGAAACGACTTCCTTCCAACACGAGAAATGTTCAGCGTTACTTCCTCTTCGATTTGGTACCAACATCAACATCATCAACTCTCTCTCTCTCACTTTGCCATTTTCGAATCTTGAAGGAAATGGAGGTTTGTTGATGGTTCAAGCTCAAGGATGGCTTGGGATGGAGTTTGGCGCGAACCCAAGGATGATGGATCGTTGATTGAGGATCGATTGAAAGATTGGAAGCGAGTTGGGTGATTTGGGGTTTTATGAATAGTGATTAGAAGTTGGAGAAGATGATGAATAGTATTCATGGAGGATTTCGGGGAATTCGGTAATTCGGTCAAAAGGATGCCTCGAAGTCAAGTGGGAAACTTTGGGAGCGGTTGCGGACGTCGCCGGAGCGTGTAGTTGATTCGGGGAATGTTCGTGTGGTTTTGTCAGAAAAGCGGTGATTTTGCGAAGTCTCGGTGATTTGGCGAAGTTTCGGTGATTTTGAAGTCTCGGTGTCGGCACACGCTTCAAGGGTGAGTTCTACTCACGTTTAGGATTTTACGTTTCGAATTAATTAATTAACTGTTTTACCGCTTTCGCTGGACTGGAATATTTCTTGATACTGTCTGATTCGGGTTAGGAATTGATCGGAGTGAGTCTCAGGTTGAGTTGTGTTGAAATGGAATTGTTGGTGATTTGATTTCGAAAGATTTTGACTTAAAAACCGTTAATTGGAAAATATGTCGTTTTTGATACAATCCGTTTTGATTGAGTTTTTGATTGGATTGATTGATTGTGTGGTTTGTATTGGGTCTATCGTATTGGTTGTCAAATCTGTTTTGGACTAGAACAGGTATCGGAATTGATCGGAACGACAAAAATTGTGAAAACGGGATAAAATTTAGTGCTGTCAAAAGCGCACGACCCGTGCGTCCCAAGCGCTCGGACCGTGCGCCCCTTTCGGTTTGTGTTTTAAAAAGGTGCATTACAGGGCGCACGACCCGTGCGTATGGGCGCAAGAACCGTGCGCTGTGTTCTGTCCAAATTTTACAACTTTGCCCGAAACGATCCCGATCGATTCCAATCCTCTTCTAATCCTTTCCTAACCCTTCTTTATTGATATTAGGCTTATAATGCCATGATTTTGGGTATGTTTCAAAAGAGTTTTATAAAATACTTTCGATGTTCAAATCGTTTCGAAAAACCGAAATATAGTATACGTGTGAGGACATGTTTTTGTCGAAAAGAAAATGGACTATGAGTCCTACGTGGTATGGTATAACTGACGCGGAATGATTATTATTTATTCGTCTAAACCGGTCTACGATACACGATATGTATATTATATCGATTATAGGAGTCGGCCCAATGTGGGTGGTTATACATGATTGTAGATATATATATATTATATTGAGTTTGGGTGACGACCCATGTTGACATACTAGGCGGGGAAGTCATGAGCCCTTACCCTAGGCTCTGTGCCATTAGGAGACACTATTGGTTATGGGGTTCGCCGGGATTACCATGTCTGGGGTCGGTGTTGTGTCAAAGATTAAATAATGCGGTTCATCGGGATTACCATGTCTGGGGTCGGTGCCGTGTTATGCAGTGCGATTCATCGGGATTACCATGTCTGGGGCCGGTGTCGTGCTAGGTTAAATTGCATGGTCTATAAATTAAACTACAAGAAAGAAAGTTCTATAATACGGTTCACCGGGATTACCATGTCTGGGGTCGGTGCTGTGTTAAGGACTAAATAATGCGGTTCATCGGGATTACCATGTCTGGGGTCGGTGCCGCGTTATGTAGTGCGATCCATCGGGATTACCATGTCTGGGGCCGGTGTCGTACTAGGTCAAATTGCGTAGTTTATAAACTAAACTCCGAAATAAAAGATTTCATAATCGGACCGAGAGTGTTAGTAGGGGTCTCGGTAGAACTAACTGAGATTGTATCTCATTGTTTATATGTTGTGGTTTTACAGATAAACAGGGAAAGTGGAGATCCAAGAGGCACGAGTAGGTGGTACTCGGATGGCTGCTGAAGACTTAGCTTTTATGCTTAAGTTATATTTTCCCTTGTTAGTTATGTATCATAACATTATGACTTTAACTGTTGTAAAGTTATGTATTTATTTCCGCTTTCTTGTGCGATATTGAACACTGTATTTCACTGATGGTTTGTGGTCTTATTTATGTTTAAGACTGTTCTGTTGTTATTCAGTGAAAATTGGTTATGGTGGTGTTCAGTATTTAACAAGAAATATATCTCTGATGTTTTAGGAATGGTACACTTGGGTATTTTTACTCGATAAAAAAAATACCGGGGTGTTACGCCTGGGTAATTGTTTGATTCCGGGACCTACTCTCCAATGCAGCTGCCACTTGTTTAGTGAGGGATTCGATTTGAAGAGACATTAGCTTTTGTTGGGCTAACACCGCGCTATTAGAATCCAACTCCAAAATCTTTCCTTTCTGTACAGCTATACCCTCATTCGGCATTCTATATTCATTTGAGGTCATATCGTCTATCAATTGTGTCGCTTCTTCCCAGGTTTTGTTACCCAAAGACCCTCCTGCTGAGGTGTCTAGCATCATCCTGGTTGGAGGTTTTAATCCATGATAGAAGGTTTGTAATTGCACAAAATCGTCAATACCATGCCCTGGACACTTTCTTAATGACAGCTTGAATCTCTCCCAGGAATCGTACAAGGACTCTTCATCCTCTTGTGCGAAGTTGGAGATTTCTGTTCTTTTTTCAATAAACTTATAAATTGGGAAGAATCTTGATAGGAACTTATCTTCAAGTTCACTCCAGGCATTAATAGTTCCTGGTGGAAGAGTATTTAACCAATCCTTTGCTCTGCCTGTTAAAGTGAAAGGAAACAAGCGCAACTGTTTGGAATTTTCATCTACTCCCTCAGGATAGGTGGTCCCACAGATTTCATGGAAGTAGGATAAGTGTTGATTGGGGTCTTCAGTATCTGACCCAGAAAACGGCTTTGACCTTAGTGCTGAGAGAACGGACGACTTGATATTAAAAGTAGCCGCCCACACTGGTTGGAAGGTGTGAGTATGTGTGCCTTGAGTTCTTCTCCCAAAATCATTGAGAGTGCGTCTGCCCAGTGGATTTTCAGCCATTAATTCAACTGAACGTACCTGTACCCCTGTATAAACAGTTCTTTGGAAACACCAAGCAGACGTCAACAGGTCTAAGAGAATAACTAAGCAGCAAAATTTAAGTAACTCAATAAAACAAAAACTGAGAATCTAGAATTTACTCGTTTGCCTTGTCGACAACAAAGTCAACAATCCCCGGCAACGGCGCCAAAAACTTGTTAACAATTTGGCAAGTGTACCAATTGTCGCAAGTAATAAAATTTATCGGTAAGAACCGGTCGATCCACAGGGATTGCGCGTTGACAACAATAGCAAAATTGTAAATTCGTAGATTGTAGATATTTGATAAATTGAGTAACTGGTAACAGAACACGAACGTGAATTAATAATGCGAGAAAAAACGACTAGGGATCGAATCCTCTCACCTCGCCTATCACATGAACCTCAGCCAATTCAAGTTAATTATTCAATTTCTAGATTCAATTCACTAATTTAGGTCAAGGGCAATTCCTTGTCTCAAGACCCCTATTACCCTAAGAGTTACCCTAATTCCTTAGGTGAGTCGTGCCAGAGGGTAACGCATAAAGATTAAGAATTATAATGAATTCACATAAGCTACCACATATTCCTATGGTGATTACTAGCATGTGATCTAAATACCCAAATTCCAGCTACTAATTCATATCCCTATGCAATCACTAGCCTGGATCATCGCAATTATCATATGTAATTGAAAAGCGTTAAGAACATAGGTAATTAGACAAGTAAATTGAATAACAACTGAATTAACTAGAGCAATGGTTCACATGATAGGTTTGGGAGATTCATCTCTCCCTAATCTAAGAGAATTAGTTACAAATCATCCTAAGAGTGGAAACCAACATAAAATAGAAAACAATCATAAAGGAAGACATTAGAACCTTCAATCCCTTGTTCCCAAGTGATGAGAAGGCTCCAAAATCGCACCTCCAGCTGCTCCAAAACGTGGCTCCAAATCCCGAAAACGAAGTGCTCTCAAAAATTCCTGAAATTGCTTTAAAAACCCTAATTTTCACGCACCATCGCGACGCGGCCCGTGACCGTCGCGTCGCGACAAATGACAGAAACTTCAGGCCTCGCAAAACTGCTCCAGGTCGGGCAGCGAACCCTCCTGGTCGCGACGCGAAAAATGACAGAAAGTTCGGGCTTGTAAAATTCCTCCGGATCGCGTCGCGAACCCTCCTGGTCGCGACGCGAAAATCAACAGAAAGTTCTGACTATGCAAATTCCTCCAGATTGCTGCATTTCCGGGCAAGTGTCTGGTTCGCCGAAAGATGCCACAACCACTTAAAAGGTCTTCAAGTCCCATTTAGCTCCAAAAGTGAAGGAATAACTTACAATTGAACTTCCTACTACAATGATCTAAAACTGAACTAAATCCCAGATAATGACTGTTATACAATAAAAACCCTGCACAATTGGTCCTAAAAATGCCTAACTTACATCATATGATTGGGAGTCAACAGTTATCTCACCCTATCCATATTTGTTGTTTTTCAGAGAAGCAGGGAAAAAGTAAGACTATTGTGCACGAGTAGTTGATATACTCTTGGAGGTGCTGAAGACTTAGTCATTTGACCCCTTTGTTCTTTTTTTGTCCTAATTGGTTGTATAAACTTGTAATGTTTATGAGTTATATGAACCGTTTATGTTTCTGTTTGGTATTTTGGACTTGGATATTGTAATCCACTCGGTATGGAACCGAAAAACTTCTATGTTATGAAGTAATGTTTTTTCCGATTATGTTTTATTTCGGAAAAAGTTTGTATGTCCAAAAACTTAAACAGGAACAGTGTCCTCTGAATTTCCGCATCTGTGCATCTTCGGTGTCTCTACATGTTAGAAACACCGGGGTGTTACATTTGGTATCAGAGCGGTTCGACCTAGTCGGACTTAGATGCTAAGAGTCTTATACGTCTTCTAAGTCTGATTTTTCTTAGTATGCTATTAGACATTGAGCCTAATCAACTTAATACTTTGTGCATACTTCGCAGAATCATGGCTGGAAGAGGTAGGAGAAACCCACCTGTTGATCCTCATCAAGAATGGATGCAGAATGTCATCGAGACTCAGCAGAAGATGATGAATGACATGATGCTTATGCAACAGCAACTGATGGCTCAAATGGCTCAAATGCAGCAGATGCATCAGATGCCTCAACCACAACCAGCTGAGCCAGTCAATGTGCCAACACCTGAGGATCCCAACAAGATGTATTTCCGGTTTCCGAAGATGAAACCCCCAACCTTCAAAGGAGGATCCGAGGCAATGAAAGCCCATTTCTGGGTGGATGCCATGGAACGGATCTTTGATTCCTTGCAATGTAATGAAGGAGAAAAGGTAATTTGTGCTGCTAACGCTCTGGACGAGGATGCTCACACCTGGTGGGTTAACGCTCGTAGAATGCTTCAAAATCAAGGAACTCCTCTAGAGTGGAGGAATTTCAAGGAATTATTTTTGAGTCATTATTTTCCCGACTCCCAAAGACTTGACAAGCAGATGGAATTTCTGGGTTTGAAACAGGGAGAGATGACAGTTGGAGAATATGCTGCAAAATTTGAGAGGTTGTCACAATTCTATGAATTGGGGACCACCGCTCCTGATGATAAGTGGAAGAGGGTGATGTTCAGACAAGGTCTTAGAGGCGAAGTGAATCAAGGTCTCAGTTCTTATTCCATGACCACTTATCCTGCTTTGGTTCAACAAGCCCACTCAGCTGAGAGCGATCTTAAAAGAATGTATGCTGAGAGGAAGGATTTCTGGAAGGACAAGCGCAGAGGAAATGATTCCGCTTCTTCAAACCCTAGATATAGAGGGAATAGGGATAAAGGGAAACAAATCCAGTCAAGTGACTCTGCCAGGACTAACAGGTGCGACGTCTGCAAGAAATTTCATAGAGGCAAATGTCAGGTGGGACCGAACCAATGTTACCTCTGCAAAGAAGTGGGCCATTTTGCTAATAATTGTCCATCAAGGAAAGCTTTCTTGGATTCTCCTGATGCTCCGAGACAGGCTCGAGTCAACACGTTGGATGCCAAGACCATCAAGCCAACTGATAATCTTATAAGGGGTACATGTTCTCTCTTTAATCAAACTGTAAATATTCTGTATGATTCTGGTGCTACTCACAGTTTTATCTCCGAAGCATGTGCTGAACGTTTAGGATTAGAAGTATCTCCTATATCTGAACCAATCACAATTCGTACTGCGGCAAGGGGTCGTGTTCGAACCCAATCATTGTGCCTTAACTGTCTGCTTACTATAGGAGGCAGGGATTTCGCTGTTTATTTTGTCTGTTTGCCTATGAGGGGAATGGAAATCGTTTTGGGAATGAATTGGATGACTTCAAATCACATTACTATTGACTGTTTCAATCGGGCAATTAATTTTCCTTCTGAAGTAGCGGGACATTCACTACCTGCAGATGATGGTGTTATTTCATTCGCTTCAGCCAGCCAGTCTCTATTCCAAGGTGTGGAAGCTTTTGTTGTTATTTTGTCTGCATCAACTGAAGCTGATTTGGATTTATCGTCTATTCAAGTTGTTAATGAATTATTAGATGTTTTTCCCGAGGAAGTCTCCTCTTTGCCTCCAGAACGAGAGGTAGAATTCTCTATAGATTTGGCGCCTGGTACAGGGCCAATATCCATAGCACCTTATAGGATGTCTCCTCTCGAACTGAAGGAATTGAAGTCCCAACTTGAGGAATTAATTTCCAAGAAGTTTATTCGACCGAGTGCTTCTCCATGGGGTGCTCCGGTATTGCTAGTCAAGAAGAAGGACGGAAGCATGAGATTATGCATAGACTACCGTCAGCTGAATAAAATCACTATCAAGAACAAGTATCCATTGCCAAGGATAGATGATCTACTTGACCAACTTCGAGGTGCTAAAGTTTTCTCTAAAATTGATCTAAGGTCAGGGTACCATCAAATCAGGGTAAGAGCTTTAGACATTCCGAAGACTGCGTTTCGTACAAGGTACGGACACTACGAGTTTGTGGTGATGCCTTTCGGATTGACTAATGCTCCAGCCGTATTCATGGATTATATGAATAGAGTATTTCGTTCTTACCTAGATCAGTTCGTGGTCGTCTTTATTGATGATATCTTGGTTTACTCAAAGTCAGCTGAGGAGCATGCTCAGCATCTCCGCTTTGTTCTAGGAGTACTCCGAGAAAAGAAACTCTATGCTAAACCGTCAAAGTGTGACTTTTGGATGTCGGAAGTAAAGTTCTTGGGTCATGTGATTTCCCAAGAAGGGGTTGCAGTTGATCCTAGCAAGGTGGAAGCAGTGTTGAATTGGGAACGGCCGACATCTGTGACAGAGATCAGAAGCTTTCTGGGTTTAGCTGGTTACTATAGAAGATTCATTGAAGGTTTTTCACAATTGGTACTTCCGCTTACTCGGCTAACTCGCAAGGGCCAACCGTTTACTTGGGATACCGATTGTGAAGAGTGCTTCCTTGGATTGAAAGAAAAGCTAACTTCTGCCCCAATCCTAATTCTTTCGGATCCGTCATTGGGATTTCAGATTTACAGTGATGCATCTGGGAAGGGTTTAGGATGCGTTCTCATGCAGAATCAACATGTTGTGGCCTATGCATCGAGGCAATTGAAGACGCATGAACGGAATTACCCAACTCATGACTTAGAGTTGGCGGCTATTGTGTTTGCACTGAAAATCTGGAGGCATTACCTTTACGGTTCTCGTTTCGAGGTT
>CM076847.1:28075025-28112019 GCA_039519185.1 Astragalus membranaceus
GAGACCATAATTTCGCCCACGTTCACCCGATGGGGACGTGTGAGCATGCGTTGCAAAGCTGAGAAGTAGAGCTACAGCTTTCTTGTTGAAGTCAAAATCAGATTCGGGCGTTCTACACCCCTTTTCTGGTCGTTCAAGTGGGATGCACAAAAGCTGGTCGCCCGTGAGCGACCCAGAAGGTCTGCCTAGCTCGGAGACCATAATTTCGCCCACGTTCACCCGATGGGGGCGTGTGAGCATGCGTTGGAAAGCTGAGAAGCAGAGCTACAGCTTTCGTGTTGAAGTCAAAATCAGATTCGGGCGTTCTACACCCCTTTTCTGGTCGTTCAAGTGGGACGCACAAAAGCTGGTCGCCCGTGAGCGACCCAGAAGGTCTGCCTAGCTCGGAGACCATAATTTCGTCCACGTTCACCCGATGGGGGCGTGTGAGCATGCGTTGGAAAGCTGAGAAGTAGAGCTACAGCTTTCGTGTTGAAGTCAAAATCAGATTCGGGCGTTCTACACCCCTTTTCTGGTCGTTCATGTGGGACGCACAAAAGCTGGTCGCCCGTGAGCGACCCAGAAGGTCTGCCTAGCTCGGAGACCATAATTTTGTTCACGTTCACCCGATGGGGGCGTGTGAGCATGCGTTAGAAAGCTAAGAAGCAGAGCTACAGTTTTCGTGTTAAAGTCAAAATCAGATTCGGGCGTCCTACACCCATCTCTGGTCGTTCAAGTGGGACGCACAAAAGCTGGTCGCCCATGAGTGACCCAGAAGGTCTGCCTAGCTCGGAGACCATAATTTCGCCCACGTTCACCCGATGGGGGCGTGTGAGCATGCTTTGGAAATCTGAGAAGTAGAGCTACAGCTTTTGTGTTGAAGTCAAAATCAGATTCGGGCGTCCTACACCCTTTTCTGGTCGTTCAAGTGGGACGCACAAAAGCTGGTCACCCTTGAGCGACCTAGAAGGTCTGCCTAGCTCGGAGACCATAATTTCGCCCACGTTCACCCGATGGGGGCGTGTGAGCATGCGTTGGAAAGCTGAAAAGTAGAGCTACAGCTTTTGTGTTGAAGTAAAAATCAGATTCGGGCGTTCTACACCCCTTTTCTGGTCGTTCAAGTGGGACGCACAAAAGCTGGTCGCCCGTGAGCGACCCAGAAGGTCTGCCTAGCTCGGAGACCATAAATTCGTCCACGTTCACCCGATGGGGGCGTGTGACCATGCGTTGGAAAGCTGAGAAGTAGAGCTACAGCTTTCGTGTTGAAGTCAAAATCAGATTCGGGCGTCCTACACCCTTTTCTGGCCGTTCAAATGGGGCGCACAAAAGCTGGTCGCCCGTGAGCGACCCCGAAGGTCTGCCTAGCTCGGAGACCATAATCTCGTCCAAGTTCACCCGATGGGGGCGTGTGAGCATGCGTTGGAAATCTGAGAAGTAGAGCTACAGCTTTCGTGTTGAAGTCAAAATCAGATTCGGGCGTTCTATACCCCTTTTCTGGTCGTTCAAGTGGGACGCACAAAAGCTGGTCGCCCGTGAGCGACCCAGAAGGTCTGCCTAGCTCGGAGACCATAAATTCGTCCACGTTCACCCGATGGGGGCGTGTGACCATGCGTTGGAAAGCTGAGAAGTAGAGCTACAGCTTTCGTGTTGAAGTCAAAATCAGATCCGGGCGTCCTACACCCTTTTCTGGCCGTTCAAGTGGGGCGCACAAAAGCTGGTCGCCCGTGAGCGACCCAGAAGGTCTGCCTAGCTCGGAGACCATAATCTCGTCCAAGTTCACCCGATGGGGGCGTGTGAGCATGCGTTGGAAAGCTGAGAAGTAGAGCTACAGCTTTCGTGTTGAAGTCAAAATCAGATTCGGGCGTTCTACACCCCTTTTCTGGTCGTTCAAGTGGGACGCACAAAAGCTGGTCGCCCGTGAGCGACCCAGAAGGTCTGCCTAGCTCGGAGACCATAATTTCGGCCACGTTCACCCGATGGGGGCGTGTGAGCATGCGTTAGAAAGCTGAGAAGTAGAGCTACAGCTTTCGTGTTGAAGTCAAAATCAGATTTGGGCGTCCTACACCCATTTCTGGTCGTTCAAGTGGGACGCACAAAAGCTGGTCGCCCGTGAGTGACCCAGAAGGTCTGCCTAGCTCGGAGACCATAATTTCGTCCACGTTCACCCGATGGGGGCGTGTGAGCATGCGTTGGAAAGCTGACAAGCAGAGCTACAGCTTTCGTGTTGAAGTCAAAATCAGATTCGGGCATCCTACACCCTTGAGCGACCTAGAAGGTCTGCCTAGCTCGGAGACCATAATTTCGCCCACGTTCACCCGATGGGGGCGTGTGAGCATGAGTTGGAAAGCTGAGAAGTAGAGCTACAGCTTTCGTGCTGAAGTCAAAATCAGATTCGGGTGTTCTACACCCCTTTTCTGGTCGTTCAAGTGGGACGCACAAAAGCTGGTCGCCCGTGAGCGACCCAGAAGGTCTGCCTAGCTCGGAGACCATAATTTCGCCCACGTTCACCCGATGGGGGCGTGTGAGCATGCGTTGGAAAGCTGAGAAGTAGAGCTACAGCTTTTGTGTTGAAGTCAAAATCAGATTCGGGCGTCCTACACCCTTTTCTGGTCGTTCAAGTGGGACGCACAAAAGCCGGTCACCCTTGAGCGACCTAGAAGGTCTGCCTAGCTCGGAGACCATAATTTCGCCCACGTTCACCCGATGGGGACATGTGAGTATGCGTTGGAAAGCTGAGAAGTAGAGCTACAGCTTTCGTGTTGAAGTCAAAATCAGATTCGGGCGTCCTACACCCTTGAGCGACCTAGAAGGTCTTCCTAGCTCGGAGACCATAATTTCGCCCACGTTCACCCGATGGGGGCGTGTGAGCATGCGTTGGAAAGCTGAGAAGTAGAGCTACAGCTTTCGTGTTGAAGTCAAAATCAGATTCGGGCGTCCTACACCCTTTTCTGGTCGTTCAAGTGGGACGCACAAAAGCTGGTCACCCTTGAGCGACCTAGAAGGTCTGCCTAGCTCGGAGACCATAATTTCGTCCACGTTCACCCGATGGGGGCGTGTGAGCATGCGTTGGAAAGCTGAGAAGTAGAGTTACAGCTTTCGTGTTGAAGTCAAAATCAGATTCGGGCGTCCTACACCCATTTCTGGTCGTTCAAGTGGGACGCACAAAAGCTGGTCGCCCGTGAGTGACCCAGAAGGTCTGCCTAGCTCGGAGACCAAAAGCTGGTTGAAAATAGAATTATCTGAGAGTCCCCAGCTTTACTCTTCTCTTTTCAGTTATCTATAGATGGCATGATAACTTACTATCTGGGGCAACCCACTTTGTCTAATTCTCTGAGTTATCCCCTGAACTTAGATTAAAGGCAAGAAACCTTCTCTGTTCTTGGTATTAATTCTGATCTGAAACAGAACCGTATCAGAACAAAGGTCAATAGTGGTACCAAAAGAACTACCGGTGGACTAGTCACCTATACTAATTCACACGCAGTTCTTGGATCCTACAATCTGTATGCTAAGGCCTTTCTAAACGAAAGAAAAGTCTTGACTACTAATCTGCGCGTTTCAAATCAATTTAATTTATCTTCTGAAAAACCTTTTGCCTATAGTATTTTTCACGACATCACATCTTATTATAATGGCATTCAGAATATTCTTGTCATTATAAATAGGTTTGATTACAGCACCATTGAAGGAAAAGTTAAGCTAACAAGCTCTCTTGTGATTATCTTCAGAGCGACAATCAAGATGACTTCCAGGGCTTCCTCCTCACGAGGAAGAGGAAGAGGTAAGGGTAAACCTGACCTTAATAAATTGCCAATTGCTACAGGATCTGGTTTACCAATTACTACAGGGACCTCCACCCTAAACAAATCAGGGCCATCTTCCCAGAAAACCCTACCAACTCAAAATCAAACCAAACAAACTAAATCGGACTATGCTTTCCCATTCCAAACCCTCCTTGCCTTTCAAGAACAAGGATTAATCAATCTTCCAACTAGAACTTGGGCTAGTATAGCTGGAGACGGGGACCAAGACATCCCAGCCTTAGACCTAGCTATACATATCCAAAAAACCCAATTAACCCAAGCTAACCCTAAGCAATCCCAGATTGTCCCTACTCAAAGACAATCTCAAATTGTCCCCATTCAATCATCTCAAATCACCCCAGCTCAAACTCAATATATACCAAAAGAAAACTTCTTCTTTTTGGCCCATCTTGACCCAGAATTCTGGGATAAAGATCCTAACAGAATTCCTTCCAAAATATTTCCACCCCCATTCCACTTCTTTCCTTTTACCCTTAACAAAACCCAAAGGTTTTATGAGTTCATCCTCGTAGACATTGAATCTGTCTCTATCAAACACTACAAAGAACCCAGAGACGACTCTTTCATTACCCATTCAACAATCCAAATCCTGAATGTCCGACACCTTCAGCCTTTGGTCAAAATCCAAACAATACAAAGAAATTTTCTCAGTTATTTGACCCTATGGGTTATAATTACTGGGATTATATGAAAGCCTGGGAATATCTTATCCTTGGCTTACAAAACAAATCTTTCAAACACTCTTGGTTGATCTATTTCAAAAAGGCTACCAAGTACTCCTTCCCAAGTTGGTTCCTTCAATGGTGGGACTTCTTCGGGCCTGTCCCAAAAATCTTACTTATTGATGTCTACGAAGGATTTCAAACTTTTTCAAAGAGATTCAACAAAGATCTCAAAAACTATCCAATTATCTTAAATTTCTTTACCAGTTTTTCACTCTCATGGATTTTTTCATGGCAGTACAAAACTGGAAATTTTCATCTCCCAAAATCTTTATTATCCTTTTACAAACAAGCTTTTGTAAAGTGGTGGCCTCGCTTTGATGCTTCTATGGCATCACCTGAAAGTGTAACCACCTGGTTTAAAAACAATCCTAGGGCTCTGCAAGCGGCTGATCCAGACAACTGCAAATTCCTTAATCAGAAGGCTAGAATTTCTGGAGCTCTTGCAGCTTCTACCTCTGAAGAAGATGTTCCAGAGGAACAACTCCAGAATATTATGAAACTTCTTCAGGATCAAACTGAGGACAAAAATGTCCCTTCATCTTCAAAAAGAGACAGTAAGAAGAAGCAGGTCCAAACCTTGTCTTCTTCATCCTCTTCAATAGATTCGTTCTACCAAAACGAAGAGGGCTGCTCTGACAATTATTCTCCTAATGTTCTTCATTAATTAAGGTCCTCAAGAATTTTATTTTAATTTTTCAATCATTTTCCAAAATTGTCCTTAAGCATGACAATTGTACCACCCTTGGTGGGAAAAACTGCTCATCTACCCTGGAACAGGGTAATAGTAGTACCAACAATGGTATGAAAAACTGTTCCTTCAACACCCTGGAACACGGTGATAGTAATACCAGCAATGGTATGAAAAATTGTTCCTTCAACACCCTTGGACATGGTGATTGAGTGTCAGTGATGACACAAAAAATTGTTCAAAATTCAATTATCATACTTTTACTAACCCATCCAATTATTTTGTGCTTGCTTGACCCCATTAGTCAAAGTCACCCACAGGGCTCCATGATGGCAAGCAATAATTACCTTTGCTCTTGTCCCCAACCAGCACAAAGCAACAATGATGACAAGACCAAGGGAATCAGTTTTTCCTTCAATTACGCCACCTATCTAGCCTCAATCATGCTGTGTAATCTAGGTCAGAAAAACATTGGATTCCAAACAGTTGAAGTCAACAGTGCACAGTGCAGGTCACCTAAGTGCCCAGTTCAAGTCATCAAGCATAGAATTCCGAATAGTAGTCCTTTACTCTTTATTCCGATTAGTAACCAGTTACTATTCATTCAATTTCTATATAAGCGTGCTTAGGCTATTGTTAGAGACACACTTCAATTACTTCTCTCTCTAAGTCTAGTAAGAAGTCAGAGCTTGTAAGCTTACTTCTTCCTCTTCTTCAGTCCTCAATCTTGTAACTCATAGACAGTTCTCTGTCTCTCATGGAAGGCTTTGCCTCCTAATCTATGTTATCTATTGCTTAGTTTTCTGCACTTTTATTTTATTATTGTTGCATTCGGTATGCTACCTACTTCTCCTCTGTCTCCCTAATTTATTTTAACCTCTGATTCCGATTCCCTCTTGGTATCAGAAGGAAAAGCTGATCCCCTGCTTTTCCTTCTTACTTATCTGAGTTATGCTTTGCAGTTACTTATAATTTGTTCATAATCATATAAGTGCCAGTTATGGATATTAATTCTGAAATTAATATTTTATTCTAAGTGTTATACTATAGTGTACTCCTTGACTATAGCTAAAAAGCCAAATGCGTACGTCAATACAGGCGTCAGGCAAGGGCAGTTTTACTGCTGTATTTACTCAGTTCATCGGAGTAATCATCCAGTCAATTAGTCTACTTTTTTATGACTAATAAACATTATGGTAATGAATGGTAAAATTATTCATCTAAAATTCCGCCGGAAAATCAAATTTTTCCGCCAGAAATTTACTGACGGAAAAAATCCGCCGGAAATGCCAGATTTCCGCCGGAAACGTACCGGCGGAAAAAATCCGCCGGTAATACGCGATTTCCTTGTAGTGCAAACAATCTTCTTTATCTAAGTTCACTATAGATAAAGAATCCCTTAGGAAAGAATTTTATTCTGAGGAATGGTCTCCTCACAGAGAATGGTTCTTCCAACATTACAAGGGAAACAAAAAACAAAAAATCCAAGAGAAATTTTATAAGTTTCTCAATCAAGTAGAGTTCAATATTCCCTTCTTTGAATGGTTTCATGCGTATACCATCAAGGAAAATATTGACTATACTTTCCAAACTGACTTAATCGGAAAAAGGACTTTAGACGTTGTTACTGTTTGGCATCTTAAGGATGGTCAGATGGTCCAGTCTGAGCTTCCTCCAAAAACACCTTTTGCCCTTCACAATAAAGAGCAAACCAGCCCTGTCATGGCCTCCCCCTTCAAAACCAAAACTGAAGGAGAGCCCATAACAGCCAGGGATATCAATGATCTCATGGAACAATCAAATTATACAAACAAATACCTTCAATTAATTAACATGATAGATGAAGCCTCTTCGGATTACTTAGAAGCTATCAGTCCTGTCATCTACAATCCAAAAAACCAATGGCGTAGGGAAACCAAGCTTTATTACCCTAGAGCCACTGCTCCTGATCTTCTTTTAGAAGAAAAGGAAACCAATATCAAAAGCTTTAGTGCCAATAATGTCTATGAATGGAACATAGACGGTGAAAATGAATATGGCATAACCAAAGTCCTTCAAAACATGACTATGGTTGCCACTGCCTATGAAACCGCAAACAATTCCCCTAAGGATATGATCGTAGAAATCCTTATTGCAGGATTTTGTGGTCAACTCAAAAGTTGGTGGGATAATTATCTCACTGAAGAGGCCAAGCAGTCTATCCTCACTGCAGTCAAAATAGAACCCAGTGATGACCCCATCTTAGATTGTGACGTTCATATCCCTGATGCGGTTAATACCTTAATTTTTACGATAGCTCAACATTTTATTGGAGACCCTTCTCAAATAAAAGATAGATCTGCCGAATTATTATCCAATGTTAGGTGTAAAACCCTTGGCGACTTTAGGTGGTATAAAGACACCTTCCTAACTAGGATCTACACCAGGGAAGATAGCCAGCAGGCCTTCTCGAATACCAGTCATGGTATGAAAAACTGTTCCTTCAAAACCTTTGGACATGGTGATCGTAGTGTTAGTGATGACACGAAAAGCTGTTCAAAATTCAATTATTGTTATTTTACTAACCAATTATTATTTCTTGTTTACTTGACTCCCCTAAGTCAAAGTCACCCAAGACATCAATTATGGCAGACAAGTGGAATATACTTTCATCATGACTTGCCATAATGACCTTTGCTTTTGTCCCCCACTAATCAAAAGCAACAGTCATGAAGTTGCTCTCAATCATTCCTTCAAATACGCCAACTATCAAAGGTTCAATAATTCGGAAAAGTTCAAGTCAGAAAACTTTGGATCCCAAACAGTTCAAATCATCAGTGCACAGTGTAGGTCACCTATGTGCACAGTTCAAGTCATCAAGCATAGGATTCTGAATAGTAGTCCTTTACTATTTATTCCGGTAAGTAACCGGTTACTATTCATTCAATTTCTATATAAGCGTGCTTAGGCTATTGTTTTAGACACGCTTCATTTCACGCTTCAATACACACTTCAATTACTTCTCTCTATGTCTAGTAAGAAGTCAGAGCTTGTAAGCTTACTTCTTCCTCTTCTTCAATCTTCAATCTTGTAACTCATAGACAGTTCTCTATCTCTCATGGAAGGATTTGCCTCGTAATTTATGTTATCTATTGCTTATTTTTCTGCACTTTTATTTTATTATTGTTGCATTGTGTGTGCTACCTACTTTTCCTCTGCCTCTCTAATTTATTTTAACCTCTGATTCTCGAACAAGTAAAGTTCAATATTCCTTTCTTTGATTGGTTTCATGCTTATACCTGTGGATATCTTGTACTGTAGGACTTGTATTGCAGGTCAAAGTTTTGATGATGAAAAAGACCAGAGCTAAAGGTGACAAGAGTAAAAGTTGACCAAAGCCAAAGTTGATGAAAGTGACAAAGTATCAAAGTCACAATCCAAGACAATCAAGCTCAAAGAATTAAAGTTTCAAGATATAAGGGTAGTCCTTAGGGTTTAAGTGTTTCTTAGGAAAAAGTGTTAGCTCTTACGAAGGTCGGCTCATCTCTCAAAGTCCCACGTTTTTCAAAATGCATGCATGCACACGTAAACATAAAAAGGCTTTTTAGAAACACCTTAATCGATTCACCTATATCTTCATCATCAACTTCATCTCAATCCTCTCTTAATGAGAGTCAATCCTTTTCAAACCATGATTTCAAAAAAGAAACCTGTTTTGAAAATCAATCTTCCTTATCCGAGTTTACCATAGATAAGGAATCCCTTAGGAAAGATTTCTACTCTGAGGAATGGGCTCCTCACAGAGTATGGTTCTTTCAAAACTACCAGGGACACAAAAACAAAATATTCAAGAGAAATTTTACAAATTTCTCGAACAAGTAATGTTCAATATTCCTTTCTTTGATTGGTTTCATGCTTATACCATCAAGAAAAATATTGACTACCCTTTCCAAACTAACATGGTTGGTAGAAAAACCCAAGACGTTATCACTGTTTGGCATCTTAAAGATGGTCAAATGGTTCAGTCTGAGCTTCCACCCAAAGTCCCCTTTGCTCTTAACAGCAAAGACCTCCAAGCTTTAGGTGATTCTAATAGTAGTAGGAAAGGCAAAGAAATTTGTCTTGACTCTTCTAAAACCGAACCATCTCCATCTTCATTGTCTACCCAATTAGAGAAACCTCTTTTCAATCCCTATAAGGTTTCCAAATCCTTCAAAAAAACCCTTCGTCATAATGATCCCAAAGATCACATCAAAAGGGAAGTTGATGACGCCATAAATGAACTCTTAGCCAAAGTCAATAAGCAATTAGTTCTCCTTAGGAAAACTGCTCCTGACACACCATCACCTAAGAGTAAAATCATCAATATTCTTGATGAAGCCTCTTCTGATCACTCAGAAGAAACCAATCCAGAGGACAAAGTCAGCCCTATCATCTACAATCCCAAAAACAATGGAAAAGAGAAACAAAACTTTTTATTATCCTAGAGCCACGGCCCCTGACCTTCTCTTAGAAGAAAAGGAGACCAACATCAAAAGCTTTAGTGCTAATAACGTTTACGAGTTGAACATTGATGGAGAAAATGAGTATGGCATAACCAAAATTCTCCAAAACATGACTATGGTTGCCACTGCTTATGAAACCTCCAACAATTGTCCTGAAAACATGATCGTTAGAATACTTGTTGCAGGGTTTTGCGGCCAACTCAAAGGTTGGTGGGATAATTATCTCACCGATAACGCCAAACAATGTATCCTCACTGCAGTCAAACTTGACTCCAGTGGCATCCATGTCCTAGATGAGGAAGGCAGTATCCCCGATGCTGTCAATACCCTTATCTTTACTATTGCCCAACAGTTTATTGAAGACCCTTCTTTAATTAAAGAGAGGTCTGCAGAATTGTTGTCCAATCTTAGGTGTAAGACCCTTGGTGACTTCAGATGGTATAAAGATACCTTCCTGACTAGAGTCTATACCAGAAAAGATAGCTAGCAAGCTTTCTGGAAAGAAAAGTTCTTGGCTGGTCTCCCAAAATCCTTAGGCGATAAAGTTAGGGATAAACTTCGTAGTCAAAACCCTGATGGCATCATCCAATATCAGCAATTAAGTTATGGTCAACCGATTGCGATCATCCAAAAGGTTGCTTTGAAGATTTGTCAAGATGACAAAATCCAGTAACAACTATCCAAAGAAAAGGCCCAAAATTCTAAAGATTTAGGTACCTTCTGAGAGCAATTTGGTTTTCCTTGGGCTAAGAAGACCGGATCTAAACCCAAACTAAAGTCCAATAACGTCTTACCTAGACCAAACTATTATAGGGAAAGACGTTTCATTAAACCCAACTTAGTGCTGCTAACGGCTCTAAACTCAGAATCAATTACAAATTATCTTTTGCTATTATTGAAAACCAAAATGATCTTAGGGACTCCTTTCATAAGGTCACTTTTTCCTTTTCAAATAACTGAGGATGACATAATAGCTCAGCATCTGGGGAAACCCATTATTTTCATATTTTTAAGAAAACCTTTCATTAGAAACTTGAATCCTATCTCTTACAAAGAAAACCAAATCAATTTTCTTAAAGAGGAAATATCTTTTAGGCACATTGACAACCAGTTGCATTATAAGAATACTCAGCTTTGGGTTAAAGGCCTCTTAGAACAAATCCAATCTACTACTTGTTTTGACCTACCCAATGCTTTCTGGGAAAGGAAGCACCACATTTTTGAACTTCCTTATGAAAAGGATTTTCAGGATAGACAAATCCCTACCAAAGCTAGGCCTATCCAAATGAACCAAGAACCCCTTCTTGTTTGTCAGAAAGAAATCAAAGACCTTCTGTGTAACATCCGCAAAATAATTAATAGAATTATTTGGATGTGAACCCACTTGAATTGTTTTAGTACTTGACCGGTAAATTTATTGAGTGCTAATATTATTTATTGGTTGTCATCGGATCGTTAGCCGGATAATACGGGTCAAGGAAGTTTTGGAATCGAAATAAGAGATTTGGATCAATATGGTAAATTGACCACGTTACAACTTATATATTAAATAATTATATATATAGGTGTGTGTGAGTGAAAGAATTAATAAAAGAATAGAAAGAAAGAAGAGGGGAGGCGTGAAACAGAGAGAGACAGAGGGGAGAAAAGAAGAAAAGAAAAGAATGGGGGAGAAAGAAGAAGGAAGCGAATGAGAGAAGAGGAGAGGGAGAGGAGAGCTTTCATCAAATCATCATCCCTCTTACACAAAAAAATGATCATCTCATCACCCCCTTCATTTTGATCCAAGAATCATCACCAACAAACCTTCCTCTCACTCTCCACCATTTTCGAATTTGGAGCTTAAAAGTGGAGGTTTGGAGTTCATCCTTCCATTTATGAGCTTTGAAGTTATAAGAGTTCAATTCGAAGCTTGATTGTTAGCTTGAGGAGAAGAAATCAAGGTTTGGGTGAGTTAGGTTTGAGAAATCCAAATTTGGAGTTTATGGATGAATAGTGAATGGAGCTAGGAGATGATGAATAGTGTTTTTGAGTACTTCATGGTTGATTGGGAAGCTTTGGAATCTTTGAGGAGCTTGGAACCTTAGGAATCAAGTTGATGGTCCCTAGGTCAAAGTTGATATTTCACGCGGGTTGGATGTTCGAGTGGCGGAAAGCTTCGGAAGCAGATTTGGGCGTCGTTGGAGCGTGGAAGTTTATGCGGGGATTGTTCGTGTGGTTACGTGGAGATTTTGAAGTGTCAGTGAATTTGGCTCGGTATCGACTCTCTCTTGAAGGGTGAGTTTTACTCACGTTTAGGTTTATTTCGTTTTTGAAATGAAAATTATGTTGATTGGTTACGAGAAAGTTGAGTCAAAAACCGTTGTTTTTAAATATATCGAATTTTGATGAAAATCGAATGTGTTGAGTCTTTGATTGGATTGGTTGATCGAGTGAGGTTATTGGATATGTTTTTGTACTATTTTGGTGTTAGGATTGGACTGGAATAGGTACCGGAAGTGATCGGAATTGATCGGAATGACGAAAAACGCAAAGCGGAATGAAAATTGAATGCTGTCAAATGCGTACGATCCGTGCGCCCCAGGCGCACGAACCGTGCGGCTGGTTCTGTTTCTATTTCGCAAATTTTCATAAAAGGGCGCACGACCCGTGCGTATGGGAGCACGGTCCGTGCGCAGTGTTCTGTCCAAATTTTCCAAATTTGCCCGAAACGATCCCGATCGATCCCAATCCTCTTCTAATCCTTTCCTAACCCTTCTATAATGATATTAGGCTTATAATGCCATGATTTTGGGTATGTTTCAGAAGGGTTTTATAAAATACTTTTGAAGTTGAAATTGTTTCGAAAAGTCGAACCATAGTACACGTGTGCGGATATGTTTATTAATAATAAAGCGGACTATGAGTCCTACGTGGTACGGTATAACTGACGCGAGATGATAATTATTTATTGTCTAAATCGGTCTACGATTCACGATATATAAATTATATCGACTATGGGAAACGGCCCGATGCGGGTGTTATGTTCAATTATTGGTCTGAATGTAAATGAACAAAATGTTCATATGATTGTAGATATATATATTATATCGAGTTTGGGTGACGACCCATGTTGACATACTAGGAGGGGAAGTCATGAACCCTTACCCTAGGCTCCGTGCCATTAGGAAACACTATTGGTAATGGGGTTCGCCGGGATTAGCAAGTGGATTGTGTTCGGTGTTGTGTCAAAAGTTTGTACTACGTTCATCGGGATTAGCAAGTGGATTGCGGTCGGTGGTACGTAGAAAGGCCTAGGATGTTAGTTCATCGGGATTAGCAAGTGGATTGCGGTCGGTGCTGTGTCAAACCTTAAAAACGTTTTAAAACTGGACCGCGAGTGTTAGTAGGGGTCTCGGTAGAACTCACTGAGATTGTATCTCACTGTTTATATTTTGTGGTTTTTACAGAGAAGCAAGGGAAAAAGCAAAGGTGAAGAGGCACAGCTAGGTGGTGTGCTTATGAAGACGGTGAAGACTTAGTTTTCATTGTTAATGTCTTTCCCTCGAGATTTTTGTATTTCCGATTGTATAACTTGTACCAGTAAAAGTTGTAAAATCGTTTTCGCTATTTCTTAGTATTTGGATATTGGACTCTCTAGGTTATGAGCTATTTTTATTTATGTTCAATATCTAAAACAGGAAAAATATCTCTGATTATTTTATGGTGGTACACTTGGGTATTTTTACTCGATAAAAATACCGGGGTGTTACAGTTGGTATCAGAGCAGTTCGACCTAGTCGGACTTAGTTTAGAGCTGAGCCGATTCCTTGTTAGTCCTTGTTGTAATTACACTTGTGATGCTAAGAGACATTGAGCCTGATCAACTTAATACTTAGTGCATCATAAGCGGAATTATGGCAGGATGATCAAGATGCAGTCATCAGCCAAGACCGGAATCTCCAACCGGTGCATCCTCAGGAAATGGGGCATGACGGTGGAAGAATACACCGCTAAGTTTGAGAAGTTGTCTCAGTTTTACCAAGTGGTAAAGTAAGCTCCGGATGACGGATGGAGAATGCAGATATATAAGAAGGGCCTTAGTGCTTTGATGACATGGGGTCTCAGTTCTTATACTATTACCGATTATGTTGCCTAGGTACAATCAGCCTATGTCGCCAAGGATGATCTCATAGGAAGTATGGGAAAGGAAAGAAGGTAGTTGAATTATCAACTCCGAATGCCAAGTCCTAAGATAATTTCATCAAAGGAAAAGCAGATGCAAATCTTTGATTCTTTAAAGGTCAGAAGATGTTCTAACTGTGGAAAGCCTCACAGTGGTGATTGCAAGTGAAGATCTAATCGGTGCTATTATAGTAATGTAGAGGGTCACTATGGTAAAGAGTGCCCTGTAAGGAAGAGTTCCAAGGAGTTACAACCAGCTCTAAGGCAAGGACGAGTCAACATTCTGGATGTTTAGACAGTTACGACTGCAGACAATCTACTAAGGGGTATGAGATCAGTTTTCAATAACCCCGTTAGTATATTACACGATTCGGGTGCAACCCATTGTATAATAGCTCAATCGTGAGTAGATCGGTTGGGATTAACCTTATCTCCGCTATCCGAGCCGATAGCCATCTTAAGTGCTGCTAAGGGTCGTGTCCAGACCTAATCTTCGTATAGAATTGTCTACTTGTCATAGGAGGCAGAAATTTCGTTGTAGAATTTATTGTTTGCCTATGAGAAGTGTGGACACCATTTTGGGTATGAATTGGATGACTGCAAATCATGTTGCAATCGACTGTATTAATCAACTATCAGCTTCGCTTCAGAATCAGTTGAATTGTCTAGGACAAATTCTGAAGCGGTTACCTAGTTCACCTTAGACGGTCAATCTTCATTCCAAGGTGCGGAAGCACATGTTAGTATGTTATCTGCATCCACTGAAACTAGTTTAGATTTGGCGAACATTCAGGTTGTGAATGACTTTCTGGATGTTTTCACGATGAAGTTTCTTCTGAACCTCCAGATCGGGAGGTAGAGTTTACTGTAGAATTGGTTCCTGGCACGGGATCAATATCTATTGTTTCTTATTGAATGTTCCTTTAGAATTAAAGGAAATGGAGTCTCAACTTGAAGACTCGATATTAAAGAAATTCATTCGACCAAGTGCTTCTCTAAGGAGTGCTCTGGTGTGGTAAGTCGAAAGGAAAAATGGTAGCATGAGATTGTGCATCGATTATCGACAACTCAACAAAGTGAAGATCAAGAACAAATATCCCTTGCCAAGGATACACGAATTCCTGGATCAACTTCGAGGTGCCGTGGTGTTTTCAAAAAAAAAATTGATCTGAGGTCAGGATGTCATCAAATAAAAGTTAGAGCCTTAGATATTCCGAAGACAGCTTTCTGTACTAGGTATGGACATTATGTGTTCGTAGTGATGCGCTTCGGTTTGACTAATGCTCCAGCGGTATTCATTGACTACATGAACAGAGTTTTTCCACACGTACCTAGATCAATTTGTAGTCGTTTTCATCGATGGTATCTTGGTGTACTCGAAGACCATTGAGGAGCATGCTCAACATCTCCGCATTGTTCTGAATGTACTCCGAGAAATAAGTTGTACTTGAAACCTTCGAAGTGTGATTTCGGGATGCCTGAGGTAAAGTTTTTGGGACATGTGATTTCCCAAGTCGGGAGTTTCTGTAGATCCCAATAAGGTGGAAGCTGTATCGAATTGGGAACGACCAACGTCAGTCACTGAAATTAGAAGTTTTCTAAGTCTAGCCGGTTACTACAGGAAGTTTATCGAAGGATTCTCACTATTGGTTCTTCCACCTACTCGGTTAACTCGTAAGTGTAACAGCCCAAAAATATTAGGTTGTTTATTTAATTGGTTAAATGAGGTTTAGGTGGTAGAAATCAATTAATAAAATAGGAGTTGAGAGTTAGAAATGACAATAACAATAATGGGTGGTTTTAATTAGTAGAATTATAATGGTGAAGGGGTTTTATTTAATTAAGTTATTTAAGGCTTACAATATTTATTTTAGTTAATTAATTAACTTAGAACTTTATTTTATTTAGGAGGTGTTGGAATGAATTTGGGAGGTGAAACTATAAGCCCATGACCCATAAGTGGTCATGTGCTTCGAATATGGCCAAGGATTGTTAAGTGAAAGGGTCCATGACCCATTAGCTAGGTGTGTCTCGAAGTTAGGGTTTAAGGGGTTGTAGGGTTTTAGTTTCACTCGGTATTTTTTAAAAAAAAAAAGAAAAGAAAAGAAAATAGAGGAGTGAGTAGAGAGGAGGCTGAACCGTGAGCTTGGAGAGGAGGAAAAGGAAGAGGAGAAATCGTGAAGCTCAAACCTAGGAAGAGGGAGGAAGAAGCTCACGCATTGCTCAAGGAAAGAAAGAGAGAAGGAAGACTTGTGGGTGTTTGTTGGTGACTCTTGGAGGGTGCTAGGTTTCTTCATCTTCATAAGGTAAGGGGGGATTCTCTAGCCTAATGGGTTTATGTATGATGGGGTTTATGAGGGATAAACACTAGGTTGTCATGAGCATGTTTGTCTTAGTGTGAACTACATGAATTAGAGCCTATAATGCCTTGTCTTGAAATTTAAGCAAACCATGATGATGGCATTCTGAAATTCATGTTATATATGTGCATATGTGATAATTAAAATGTTGATTTCATGTTGATAGCCATTGGTGTTGAAAATGTGTTGATTTGTGATGGAATAGTCATGTTTTAGTGTATGCATGCAAGGTGTTTGATGAATTGTGTGTGAGAATTATTTTTGGTGAAAAACATGATGGTCAGTCTTATATTGATAAATTAAGGTTGGAGATTTAATTTGGGAATTTTTGGTGGTGAGGAACTCGAATTTGGTTGGCTCTTTAGGCTCCTAGGGAGTTTGGGTGTTGCTGGAAATTCTGTCTAAGTCTGTGTCTAGCTCCTGGGAGCCAGGCGCCCATGTGCTGTGTCTGTGTTGCCTGTGTCTGGTTCTGTGTCTAGACACTGGGCGCCGGGTTCCCTTGTCTGCGCCACCGTGTTGCAGAATTGTGTTGCTCGTGTCTAGGCACCATGGGAGCCGAGGGTCCCGGAGATTGGATGCTCGGTTTGCTTTCAAATTTGGTATGGGAGTTCCTGGGCACAAAAAGAGTCAGTTTCAGGTGTTGGGTCAAAATTTGGCCGTGTTCCTTGTGCCATGGGCGCCAAGGGCACCAACTTTTTAAGAGTGGTTTTGCAATTCTGGGCTTTTGGTTATCATATATATGTTAAATGGCTCGTACAAAATGAATTTTTTGGTCAGAAACCTTGTGGTTCAGTTTGGCTCCTAGGCTCCTATGGGTGTCTAAGTGTGTCTCAGTTTCTGTCTCACTTTCTGTCTAAGTGCTGGGAGCCAGGCGCCTATGTTATGTGCCAAATTTTCAGGATGTTGCCTAAATTGTCCCAAATTTATTTTTGACATAACTTTTGACTCGGGTGTCCGTTGTGGACGGTTCAAAGTGCATTTTGAAGCTTATTCAGGTGCCCACCTGGATATTCTATTTTCTGGGCAGAACAAACCATTTTTCAGACATTGGTCTCAGGTGTTGTGTAAGGTGTCCGTTAGGTGCCTTTGGCGTGATTATTGGTTGTTGCTAGTTGGGCACCTCAAGTGGCTGTCCCGGTGATAGTGTTGTCGTTGGGAATCCGTTTTGGTGCCTCGGTGTCATTTAAGGTGGTTGTTTTTGGTGTCGTTAAAGGTGGTTGTCCTCGGTGTCACTAAAGGTGGTGATTTTGGTGTCGTTAAAGGAGGTTGTACTCTAGATTTAAAGGAGGTTGTATTTAAATATTTAAGGAGGTTGAGGCTTCGGTTTAGAGCAATAGGAGGTTGTGCTTGTAAGATGGTCATTAATGTTAAAGGATGTGGATATGATTGTTATAGGTGGTTGCTGCTGGTTGCGTTTGATGCATTAGCACGGTGTTGTATACACTTCATTTGCATAATTGTTTTAAGGAGGTTGGGGCTTCGGCCCATGTTTAAGGAGGTTGGGGCTTCGTCCCATGTTTAAGGAGGTTGGGGCTTCGACCCATGTTTAAAGGAGGTTGTATTGGTACCACATGCAATATGCCCACTGTTGGGGCTGCATTCATGCATTGCATAACGTGTGTGATGATCTCGGCGACTGTGCCTTGGTGATGTTTGTGATGATGAAATAACTGTTCTACCCTTGATGTTGGAATCGACTGTTTTGCCCTTGACGTGTGTTTGGTGTGGTAGACTTAGGTGTTATGTTCTATCGTATTCCTTATCATGTATTCCTATTATGTGTGAGATATCTCACCCCCTTTCTGTGGTATGTTTACAGGTGAGTTCGAGTGAAGGCAGTTTACCTTCACGTAGTCGGCTCGGTGTCTGCTCTGATAAGTAACACTCGGGGAAAGTCGTTGTTTAATGTTTTGGTTACTTTAAACCTTGTACTAAAGACTCATGGTTTGACTCCGCTGCATGTTTTAATGAAGTTGTTTTATATTTAAAAACTCGGATTTTATGTTGTTAACAATGTAACACTTCTTTGGCGCGAAAAACTCTGATAATTCTAAATAAATCTATTGGGTAGAAAATGGGTGTTACAGTAAGGGTCAACCGTTTACGCGAGATGCTGATTGTTAAGAATGTTTTCAAGAATTGAAGGTTTGGTTGACTTCTGCTCCAATCCTGATTCTTCCAGATCCGTCTTTGGGATTACAAATTTACAGCGATGTTTCTGGGAAGTGTTTAGGAGGTGTTCTTGTGCAGAATCAACAAGAGGTAGCTTATGCATTCAGGAAATTGAAGGCTCATAAGGAGAATTATCCAACTCATGAATTGGAGTTAATACCTATTGTGTATGCACTGAAGGTTTGAAGACATTACCTGTTTGGGTCTCGTTTCGGAGTCTTTAGTGGTCACAAGAGTTTAAAGTATCTGTTTGATCAGAAAGAACTGAATAGCAGGCAGAGAAGTGTGTTGAGTTTCTGGAGGATTATAAATTCGTGTTGATGTAGCATTCAAGAGAGGCCAGTGTTGTAACTGATGCACTGAGTAGGAAATCCATCCACATGGCCGAGTTTACGATGCAGGAGATGGAATTATCAGAGTCTGTTAGAGACTTAAATCTGAAATAAAGATCAAGAAGAACCGGTTAGTGTTGAGCCATATGAGGATCTCTAGCTCATTAAAGGATTCTATTCGCTTAGCACAGGAAGTTGATGTGAAGCTACAATCACAAAAGGTATTTCCAGATTTTACCATGGATAGTGATGGAGTCAGTTGTTTCAACGGTAGAATCTGTGCGCCCGATGATGAGACTAATAGAAGGCAAGTGTTAGAGGGAGCACACCGAAGTATATATTCTGTTCACCCTGGATCCACCAAGATGTACAGAGATGTAAAGCAGATGTATTAGTGGCAAGGTATTAGTTTGTTAATCTCTTCTTTGTGAAGGTTAACAATGAGATTGTATTATGGGATGCCGTTTGACAAGTCAAACGTGAATACGAATATGAAAATGAGCTGACTGTTGACTGTTTTTCACATTGCGAATAAGCACCAAAGGATTAATTGATGGATCTGCTGCAAGGGACTGAACTTTCCAAAGTGAAGTTTGGCGTGCGGTATGGTAGTTTTGAAAAATCATTTTTGTGAAAACCCGCATGCTAAAGGTAATTTTGGGAACGAATCAAGAGGCTAATAAAATCTGATTGAGGAAAGTCATAGGATGCGTACTTATGTTGAGGGGAAACTCAACGCTATTGGCTAATTCGGAAAGGAATTGGGTGCGTCGTAGATAAATATGTTGTGAGGAAAGTTACAATAAAAGAAGAAGGGTTCTGAGTTCTGTTTGATAGTTGTTTTGAGAACAACTGAGGTGATTTCATTGCTTTCGAGATTACTTGTAACACCCCGGTATTTTTATCGAGTAAAAATACCCAAGTGCACCATCCCTAAAACATCAGAGATATATTTCCTGTTGAAATACTGAACACCACTATAAATTTTTTACTGAATAACAACAGAACAGTCTTAAACATAAATAAGACCATAAACCATCAATGAAATACAGTGTTCAATATCGTACAAGAAAGCGGAAATAAATTCATAACGCTAAAGACAAAATGTCTTGATACACAGATAACAAGGAAAGATAATACACTTAAGCATAAAGCTATGTCTTCAGCAACCATCTAAGTACGACCTACTCGTGCCTCTTGGATCTCCACTTTCCCTGTTTCTCTGTAAAACAACAACATATAAACAGTGAGATACAATCTCAGTGAGTTCTACCGAGACCCCTACTAACACTCTCGGTCCAATTATAAATCCTGTTTAACTTAACACGACACCGACTGCACACACTGCTAATCCCGGTGAACCGTGTGATAGAATTCTGACTTGGTAGGACACCGACTGCACACACTGCTAATCCCGGTGAACCCTACTACAAAAACCATTCTACGTACCACCGACTGCACATGTAACAGCCCAGGTCCACCGCAGCGGCCACCCCGGTCCCACTGTTACCTCACGGTCTTCTCTACCCCTCTTGTAGAGTTTTTGCCTTCCGTGGGAATCGAACCTTGCACCTGAGGCATAAGTGCAAGTTAAACCCCCTTCCCACTACCAATTGAGCGCGCGTAACACCCTAAAATATTTAATTAATTTATTTAATTAAGTATTTGGGGATTTAAATTAATTTTTTTGATATAATGTAATTAATTAGAATTTTATTAATGTTGGTGGTATTAGGAGGGTGTGGAGGCGCCACTTGCATGACTTGGGCTTGAGTGGAAGGCCCAAGCCCATGATCCACTAGTATGCGAAGTGGACTAGTGATTGGGGGTTAGGGTTTTTGGCTAATGGTTGCAAATTGCAAGAGAGAGCAAGAGAGAAAGGGAAGAGCGTGAGATAGAGAGAGAGCAAGGAGGCGGCCAAGAGAAGAAGGAGAAGAGGATTCGAAGATCAAGAGGAAGGGATCTCCGTTGTTGCTGTGGCTCTGTAGGTGACTTCTCCTAGGGCATCGAATTCTTCTTCTTGAAAAAGGTTAGGGGAGCTCTATCATTCTATCTAATAAATTATATGATGGGTCCTAGATCTAGGGTTTATACTAGTACCATGTGTTTCTTGATGTTCTTTAAGGTTCTTGAATGTTTTTGGGTTGCCCATGATGATGATCTTCATATATATATACATGTATGCCATATGCGAATTGACTTAGTATTTGAACCTTGAGATAATGCAAATTATGTATGTGTTTTGATGATGTTGGTATTTGTGAGTTCATGGAATTATGAATTGGTATGTTGGAGAGCTTGATGTTTCGCAATTTGGGTGAGGGTGTGCAAGGGCGCCGAGGGCGCCAAAGTGATGATGATGTTAGTGCTCCAAAAGAATTTTGTTAATTGATTAAATTAAGCGTTATTTTGGGTGTTGAAAATTATAAGATTTTGATGAGTTAAATTGCTAAAAATCAGTTTTTAGTGTTTTGGAAAATTGCTGGAAAAATGGTGATTTTTGGTTTTAGTGTTGAATAGTTGTTGAAAAAATTCTGGGTTGTGTTGCTGCTGTGTTCTGGGCGCCAAGCGCCTGTGCTGGGCGCCTGTGGCTTGTTGTGTTGCGCGTGTGTGCGCGCATGGGCGCTGGGCGCCTGTGACGTGCTGTGTTGCCTGTGTCTGTGCGTGTTGTTGGGCGCTGAGCGCCCATGCGTGCGTGCGTGTGTTGCGCCAAGGCGCTGGGCGCCAGGCGCTGAGCGCCCGTGTGTGTTGCCTGCGTGTTGCGCTGAGGCGCTGGGTGCCAGCGCTGGGCGCTGAGCGCCCGTTGTGTTGCGTGTGTGCGTTGTGTTGCGCGCCTGGGCGCTGGGCGCCAGTGCGCGTGTTGCCTGGTTGCCTGGGCGCCTAAGGCGCCAATTTCAGACTGTTGCTTGATTTTTCCCAAACTTATTCTTAACATAACTTTTGACTCAGACGTCCGTTTTGAACGATTCGAAAAGTGTCGTGAAGCTTTTTACGTTGTCTATCTGTGGGTCCAATTTTTAAAATGAAAAATTGTTATTTTCTGATTGTTTGTGGGCGCCCAAGTGGCCCTCCCGGGTGATCGTCCCTGTGAAATCGAAAAATTATATGAAGCTCTTTAAAAATCCTTTTGGTGTATAAACAACAGTTTTAACGTGGTAGTGTCAAAACGATGATTTTTGACGAGGATGCCCTTGGTGGCTAGTCAAATGACTGTTTTGCCCCTAATGGCCAAAGTTGTAGATAATGATTTGTAAATGACGAGGATGCCCTTGGTGGTTAGTCAAATGACGTTTTTGCCCTTAGTGGCTATTGTTTGAGTTGATTGATATCTGTGTGTAAGTGACGATGAAAACCCAGTGACGTTCGAGGCCCGAAGGGCTAAGTGATGTTAAGGTCTAAATGGCCAGTGACGTTGTGTGCTGATTGTGAATTTGACAGGTGCTGTGCTCTTTTGCGAGCAAAACCGGTAAGTGACGGGTCACATAGTTGACTATGATTTGAGTAATTGTGTGTTTGTGTGTTGTGAGTGGTGCATGTCATAGTGTCTCATGCCCATATGCATAAACCCAGTGACGTTTTTGGGGCCTGAGCGGCTAAGTGACGATGAGGCCTTAAGGGCTAAGCGATGTTTTATGAAAAAGGTACCTCATGCATATACCCGCGAGTGGGTTGCATTTTCATGAGTCTACATGACATGAGATGAGTTATTGTAAGTGATGCGAATGATGACTGTGATGTGGTATGTAGTGTTTTGGATGCTGATTATTCTAGTGTGTAGCCTATGATTAGTACTTATCATATTTTCTATTATATGGATTGAAATGATGCTCACCCTTTCCTGTTTGAATGTTACCCCCGTGTTGGTAACGTGCAGGTGATTCCCAGTGAATGCCTTAGCTTCACTTCTTGAGTCGAGTCGTCATGCTCTGATACGTAGCACTCTGGGGGGAAAACGAACTCGATGTTTATTAATGATTTTTGGTTGTTATGTCCATGTGAACTCTTCGGTTATGTTTTATTAATTTCCGCTGCGTAACTGGTTTTATTATGTTGAGTTTTATAGTGACGTTAAATTGAGGCTTGAGATTCTTTTATTTGTGACGTGCTACGTGAATGCATAATTATTGAGTTGAACTGTTTTAACTTGATAAGCGACGTTTTACTGAAGTATGTGTAACATTCCCTATGAACGAAATTTTTTTTTTTGAAACTCTAATTTTTATAAATAAAGTGACGGGTAGAAAGGGGTGTTACATTAGTGGTATCAGAGCAGTTCGGTCTGTCCGGCCAATGTTGTCCTGTCATAGTGTCTTATGACAATAGATTAGTTCTGAATCTTTGGTTTGTGCTGCAGTGATAGTTCATAATGGCTGGGAGGAACGACGCTGCTCTTGCTGCTGCATTGCAAGCTATGGCTCAGGCTGTGCAGGGCCAGTAGAATGCTGGAGATAATGCTGGTTTTCGGAGTCTGACTACCTTCCAGAGAGAGAATCCGCCCACCTTTAAGGGCAAATATGATCCAGATGGTGCTATGGCTTGGTTGAAGGAGATCGAGAGGATTTTCAGGGTGATGGACTGTACTGTTGAGCAGAAGGTCCGTTTTGGTACCCACATGTTAGCCGAGGAGGCCGACGACTGGTGGTTGGCTACTAGGCAGAGGTTAGAGGCTGTGCAGGAAGAGATTACTTGGGAGGTATTCAGCAGGGAATTTCTGAGAAAATATTTTCCTGAAGACGTCCGAGGGAAGAAAGAGATAGAGTTTTTAGAGCTGAAGCAGGGTGGTATGTCTGTGACTGCCTATGCGGCAAAATTTGTGGAGCTAGCAAAATTTTATCCACACTACAGTGAGGCTACAGCTGAATTTTCAAAATGCATCAAATTTGAGAATGGGTTAAGGCCTGATATTAAAAAGGCCATTGGTTATCAGAAGATTCGTGTGTTCGCAGATCTGGTTGACAGTTGCAGAATCTTCGAGGAGGACAGTACTGCTCATTACAAAGCTACTTCTGAGAAAAAGGGTAAGTTTCAGGGTCGAAGCAAGCCGTATGAGGTTCCTGCGGGTAAGAGTTATCAGAAGGCTGCTGGAGGTAAGGGTTCTAGTGGGGGAGATGCCCCTGCTAGCATTGTCTGTTATAAGTGTGGCAAGCCTGGACACAAGAGTACTACATGCAGGTCTGATGAAAGGAATTGCTACCATTGTGGTAAAAAGGGTCATATGGCAGCTGAGTGTAAGGTCAAGGAGGTGGTGTGTTTCAACTGTGGTGAGTCTGGGCATATCAGTACAAAGTGTACAAAGCCGAAAAAGGAAAGGTCTTCTGGGAAGGTATTTGCATTGGCAGGAGAGGAGCCTGATGATGATGATGGTCTGATTAGAAGTACGTGTTTTATTAATGGTACTTCTCTGAAATCTCTTATTGATACTGGTGCTACCCATTGTTTTATATCTGTTGATTGCTGTAAAAGATTGGGTCTTGTTTTATCTGCTATGTGTGGGGATATGGTTGTCGATACTCCTGCGAAGGGGTCGGTGATTACGTCCCAGGTGTGTTCTCAGTGTCCCGTGTCGATCTTCGGCAGGGACTTTATTGTGAATTTTGTTTGTTTGCCATTGAGAGGTCTGGATGTAATCTTAGGCATGGACTGGTTAGAGAATAATCACGTTCATATCAACTGTCGTAGCAAGTCGGTTAGTTTCGGGGAAGAAGATTCGGTTTTGGTATCTGCTGGTCAGTTAAAGAAATTGAAGAAAGAAGGAGTTCAGTTATTTGCGTTGATGGCTTCGTTGTCTGCTGAGAGTCAGGCTGTTATTGAAGAACTGAAGGTAGTACGCGAGTTTCCTTAAGTATTCCCTGATGAAATTCCGGGTGTGCCACCGGAAAGAGAAGTTGAGTTTTCGATTGATCTTGTACCTGGTACGAGGCCTGTGTCTATGGCACCGTACAGAATGTCGGCGTCGGAACTGTCTGAGTTGAAGACGCAACTTGAAGAATTGCTTGAGAAGAAGTTTGTAAGACCGAGTGTATCACCGTGGGGAGCTCCGGTATTGTTAGTGAAGAAGAAAGATGGGAGCATGAGGTTATGTGTGGACTATCGTCAGTTGAATAAGGTAACTATCAAGAATAAGTATCCGCTTCCGAGGATCGACAATCTGATGGATCAGTTAGGGGGTGCCCGTGTTTTCAGCAAAATTGATTTGAGGTCCGCGTATCATCAGATTAAAGTAAAGGATGAGGATGTTCAGAAAACGGCATTCAGGACGAGGTATGGGCATTATGAATATTCAGTGATGCCGTTCGGTGTGACCAATGCTCCTGGTGTATTTATGGAATATATGAACCGTATTTTCCATAATTACCTAGATCGGTTTGTGGTAATCTTCATAGATGACATCCTAGTTTATTCTAAGTCAGAGGAAGAGCATGCTGAGCACCTGAAGTCAGTGTTGGAAGTTTTAAAAGAGAAAAAGTTGTACGCTAAGTTATCGAAGTGTGAGTTCTAGCTGAAAGAGGTGAGTTTCCTGGGGCACGTGATTTCTGGTAATGGTATTGCGGTTGATCCGGCAAAAGTAGAAGCAGTGTTGGAGTGGGAGTCTCTGAAGTCCGTAACAGAGATTAGAAGCTTTTTGGGTTTGGCTGGGTACTACAGGAGGTTCATCGAGGGTTTTTCCAAGTTGGCCCTTCCGTTGACTCAGTTGACTTGCAAGGGTAAAGTTTTTGTTTGGGATGCTCGGTGTGAGGAAAGTTTTAAGGAACTGAAAAAGAGATTGACGACGTCGCCTGTTTTGACGTTGCCTAATCCAGAGGAACCGTTCGTTGTATATTGTGACGCTTCGAAGATGGGTCTCGGTGGTGTGTTGATGCAGGATGGGAAAGTCGTTGCGTATGCGTCGAGGCAGTTGCGGGTTCATGAGAAAAATTACCCTACGCATGATTTAGAGTTGGCTGCTGTGGTATTTGTGCTTAAGATTTGGAGGCACTACCTTTATGGTTCGAGGTTCGAAGTGTTCAGTGATCATAAGAGTCTAAAGTATCTGTTCGATCAGAAAGAGTTGAATATGAGACAGCGTCGGTGGTTGGAGCTCTTGAAGGATTATGACTTTGGTTTGAATTATCATCCCGGCAAAGCTAATGTCGTGGCTAATGCTTTAAGCAGAAAGTCCTTGCATATGTCGGCAATGATGGTGAAGGAATTAGAGTTGATCGAGGAATTCAGAGATCTGAGTTTGGTTTGTAAAATGACACCTCGCAGTGTCAAACTGGGAATGTTAAAGATCGATAATGATTTCCTGGGCAGCATTAGGGAAGCTCAGAAAGCAGATGTCAAGTTAGTGGATTTAATTAATGGGGTCGGTCAATCTGAAGATGAAGATTTCAAATTAGATTCCAGTGGTGTGTTGAGGTTCCGGGGTAGGATCTGTGTTCCGGACGACGAAGAGATGAGAAAGGCAATTTTAGAAGAGGGTCACCGTAGCAAGTTGAGTATCCATCCTGGAGCGACGAAAATGTATCAGGATCTGAAAAAGATGTTTTGGTGGTATGGCATGAAGAGAGATGTAGCACAATTTGTGTATGCCTGTTTGACCTGTCAGAAATCTAAGGTTGAACATCAGAAGCCTGCAGGGTTAATGCAACCGTTGGAAGTTCCAGAGGGGAAATGGGATAGCATTGCGATGGATTTTGTGACGGGATTGCCGAATACAGCTAAGGGTTATGACACTATTTGGGTAGTCGTTGATAGGTTGACGAAATCTGCCCACTTTATTCCTATTAATATCACTTATCCGGTGTCGAGGTTGGCAGAGGTCTATGTCAGAGAAATTGTGAAGCTGCACGGTGTTCCGAAGAGTATTGTGTCAGATAGGGATCCGAGGTTCACTTCTGAGTTTTGGACGAGTTTGCAGAAGGAATTGGGTTCAAAGTTGAAAATGAGTTAAGCATATCATCCTCAGACAGACGGTCAGTCAGAGAGGACAATTCAGTCATTAGAGGATTTGTTGAGGGCTTGTGTATTGGAACAGCGGGGTTCATGGGATTCCTACCTTGTGTTGATTGAGTTTACCTATAACAACAGTTACCATTCCAGTATTGGGATGGCACCGTTTGAAGCATTGTACGGTCGAAAGTGTAGAACGCCATTGTGTTGGTATGAGTCGGGAGAGAGTGTAGTGTTGGGGCCGGAGATTGTCCGGGAGACTACAGAGAAGATCAAGATGATCCGTGAAAAGATGAAGGCTTCGCAGAGTCGTCAGAAGAGTTATCATGACAAGCGGAGGAAGGATTTAGAGTTTCAGGAGGGTGAGCATGTGTTCTTGAGGGTTTCTCCTATTACCGGTGTTGGTCGAGCGTTGAAATCGAAGAAGCTCACTCCTCGATTTGTTGGTCCTTATCAGATTTCTGAAAGAATCGGAAATGTGGCTTATAGAGTGGCTTTACCGCCAAATCTTTCGAACTTGCATGACGTGTTTCACGTGTCACAACTTCGGAAGTATGTTTCGGATCCATCTCATGTGATCCATATGGATGATGTGGAGGTGCGGGATAATCTCACTGTGGAGACGATGCCCGTACGGATTGAGGATCGTGAAGTGAAAGCGCTTAGAGGCAAAGAGATTGCATTAGTGAAAGTGGTCTGGCTAGGAGCTGCCGGCGAGAGTATGACTTGGGAGCTAGAGAGCAAGATGCGAGAATCCTACCTAGAGTTGTTTGATCAGGTAAATTTCGAGGACGAAATATTCTAAGTGGTGGAGAGTTGTAACACCCTAAAATATTTAATTAATTTATTTAATTAAGTATTTGGGGATTTAAATTAATTTTTTTGATATAATGTAATTAATTAGAATTTTATTAATGTTGGTGGTATTAGGAGGGTGTGGAGGCGCCACTTGCATGACTTGGGCTTGAGTGGAAGGCCCAAGCCCATGATCCACTAGTATGCGAAGTGGACTAGTGATTGGGGGTTAGGGTTTTTGGCTAATGGTTGCGAATTGCAAGAGAGAGCAAGAGAGAAAGGGAAGAGCGTGAGATAGAGAGAGAGCAAGGAGGCGGCCAAGAGAAGAAGGAGAAGAGGATTCGAAGATCAAGAGGAAGGGATCTCCGTTGTTGCTGTGGCTCTGTAGGTGACTTCTCCTAGGGCATCGAATTCTTCTTCTTGAAAAAGGTTAGGGGAGCTCTATCATTCTATCTAATAAATTATATGATGGGTCCTAGATCTAGGGTTTATACTAGTACCATGTGTTTCTTGATGTTCTTTAAGGTTCTTGAATGTTTTTGGGTTGCCCATGATGATGATCTTCATATATATATATATACATGTATGCCATATGCGAATTGACTTAGTATTTGAACCTTGAGATAATGCGAATTATGTATGTGTTTTGATGATGTTGGTATTTGTGAGTTCATGGAATTATGAATTGGTATGTTGGAGAGCTTGATGTTTCGCAATTTGGGTGAGGGTGTGCAAGGGCGCCTAGGGCGCCAAAGTGATGATGATGTTAGTGCTCCAAAAGAATTTTGTTAATTGATTAAATTAAGCGTTATTTTGGGTGTTCAAAATTATAAGATTTTGATGAGTTAAATTGCTAAAAATCAGTTTTTAGTGTTTTGGAAAATTGCTGGAAAAATGGTGATTTTTGGTTTTAGTGTTGAATAGTTGTTGAAAAAATTCTGGGTTGTGTTGCTGCTGTGTTCTGGGCGCCAAGCGCCTGTGCTGGGCGCCTGTGGCTTGTTGTGTTGCGCGTGTGTGCGCGCCTGGGCGTTGGGCGCCTGTGACGTGCTGTGTTGCCTGTGTCTGTGCATGTTGCTGGGCGCTGAGCGCCCATGCGTGCGTGTGTGTGTTGCGCCAAGGCGCTGGGCGCCAGGCGCTGGGCGCTGAGCGCCCGTGTGTGTTGCCTGCGTGTTGCGCTGAGGCGCTGGGTGCCAGCGCTGGGCGCTGAGCGCCCGTTGTGTTGCGTGTGTGCGTTGTGTTGCGCGCCTGGGCGCTGGGCGCCAGTGCGCGTGTTGCCTGGTTGCCTGGGCGCCTAAGGCGCCAATTTCAGACTATTGCTTGATTTTTCCCAAACTTATTCTTAACATAACTTTTGACTCAGACGTCCGTTTTGAACGATTCGAAAAGTGTCGTGAAGCTTTTTACGTTGTCTATCTGTGGGTCCAATTTTTAAAATGAAAAATTGTTATTTTCTGATTGTTTGTGGGCGCCCAAGTGGCCCTCCCGGGTGATCGTCCCTGTGAAATCGAAAAATTATATGAAGCTCTTTAAAAATCCTTTTGGTGTATAAACAACAGTTTTAACGTGGTAGTGTCAAAACGATGATTTTTGACGAGGATGCCCTTGGTGGCTAGTCAAATGACTGTTTTGCCCCTAGTGGCCAAAGTTGTAGATAATGATTTGTAAATGACAAGGATGCCCTTGGTGGTTAGTCAAATGACGTTTTTTCCCTTAGTGGCTATTGTTTGAGTTGATTGATATCTGTGTGTAAGTGACGATGAAAACCCAGTGACGTTCGAGGCCCGAAGGGCTAAGTGATGTTAAGGTCTAAATGGCCAATGACGTTGTGTGCTGATTGTGAATTTGACAGGTGCTGTGCTCTTTTGCGAGCAAAACCGGTAAGTGACGGGTCACATAGTTGACTATGATTTGAGTAATTGTGTGTTTGTGTGTTGTGAGTGGTGCATGTCATAGTGTCTCATGCCCATATGCATAAACCCAGTGACGTTTTTGGGGCCTGAGTGGCTAAGTGACGATGAGGCCTTAAGGGCTAAGCGACGTTTTATGAAAAAGGTACCTCATGCATATACCCGCGGGTGGGTTGCATTTTCATGAGTCTACATGACATGAGATGAGTTATTGTAAGTGATGCGAATGATGACTGTGATGTGGTATGTAGTGTTTTGGATGCTGATTATTCTAGTGTGTAGCCTATGATTAGTACTTATCATATTTTCTATTATATGGATTGAAATGATGCTCACCCTTTCCTGTTTGAATGTTACCCCCGTGTTGGTAACGTGCAGGTGATTCCCAGTGAATGCCTTAGCTTCACTTCTTGAGTCGAGTCGTCATGCTCTGATACGTAGCACTCTGGGGGGAAAACGAACTCGATGTTTATTAATGATTTTTGGTTGTTATGTCCATGTGGACTCTTCGGTTATGTTTTATTAATTTCCGCTGCGTAACTGGTTTTGTTATGTTGAGTTTTATAGCGACGTTAAATTGAGGCTTGAGATTCTTTTATTTGTGACGTGCTACGTGAATGCATAATTATTGAGTTGAACTGTTTTAACTTGATAAGCGACGTTTTACTGAAGTATGTGTAACATTCCCTATGAACGAAATTTTTTTTTTTGAAACTCTGATTTTTATAAATAAAGTGACGGGTAGAAAGGGGTGTTACAGCACACACTGCTAATCCCGGTGAACGCGACACAACCATTTTAAGTACCACCGACTGCACACACTGCTAATCCCGGTGAACGTAACACATAACTTTTTACGTACCACCGACTGCACACACTGCTAATCCCGGTGAACGCGACACAACCATTTTACGTACCACCGACTGCACACACTGCTAATCCCGGTGAACGTAACGCATAACTTTTTAACATAACACCGACTGCACACACTGCTAATCCCGGTGAACCCCCTTACCAATAGTACTTTCCCTAATGGTATACGGGCCTAGGGTAAAGGATCATGACTTCCTCGCCTAGTATGTTAACCTCGTGGGTCGTCACCCACACTCAATATAATATACATATATATATATATATATATATATATATATATATATATATATATATATATATATATACTTTCACATGAACATTTAGTTCATTTACATTAGACCGTTAATCGAACATAATACCCGCATTGGGCCGTTATAGAAGGGTTAGGAAACGATTAGAAGAGGATTGGAATCGATCGGGATCGTTTCGGGCAAGTTTGGAAAATTTGGACAGAACACAGCACACGGTTCGTGCGCCCATACACACGGGTCGTGCGCCCTGTAATGCATTTTTGAAAATAGAAACAGAATGACACGCACGGGTCGTGCGCCTGGGACGCACGGGTCGTGCGCTTTTGACAGCATTGTATTTTATCACGTTTTCGCATTTTTCGTCGTTCCGACCAATTCCGATACCTGTTCCAGTCCAGTCCCAACATAAAAACTGTCCAAAAACATATTCAAACAACAATGATCATCAATCAAACAATCGAAAAACCAATTGAACATAAAACGTGATTTTCGTACAAAATACTGTTTTGACAACGAACCAAAACCGAAACACATTTCACTATTTATGTTTATTAAATTCAAAAACTTAAACATGAGTAAAACTCACCGTTGAAGCGAGAGCCGATACCGGGCCGAAATCACCGAGACTTCAAATCTCCAAATAACCGCACGAACAATCCCCGCATAAACTTCCACGCTCCGACGACGCCCAAATCTGCTTCCGATATTTCCCCTCCTCGACCATCCGGCTCGCGAAACTCGAGAAATCCGCTTTTCACCTAGACACAAACATATGCTCCTAGGCTTCAAGCTCCTCACAAAAGCCCCAACTTTGATTCTTAAGTTTCTTTTCTTTTCACTCACACACACTCACAGTCATATATATTTATTTAATATATACGTGGTAACGTGGTCCAATTACCATATTGATCTAAATCTCTTATTTCGATTCCAAAACTTCCTTGACCCGTATTATCCGGTTAACGATCCGATGACAACCAATAAATAATTTTAGCACTCAATAAATTTACCAGTCAAGTACTAAATTAATTTAATTGGGTTAACACCCAAATAATTCTACTAATTATTTTGAGAATGTTACATTCTCCCCAACTTCAAAGAATTTTGTCCTCAAAATTTCGTTAAGTCTTTCATCCGACTAACCAAGAATCGACATTCTCAGAAAGGTCTTAAGTTGCTGGAACACAGTCTTGAATTAACGAAATGAGTGTAGAAAATCTTCCCAAAGTTGGCCCATCAATCTCCAAGTATGATCCACTACTACCTTGATACGAACTCTCTGGTTACGAATCTACACGAGAAACTCATCATTCGCCTACATAGGCTCGGCACCCGCGTTTGAAAACACTTCCGAAGCTTCATTCCAATTATCCTCATTTACTCCCCAACTTTGATTAATCTAAATCAAAGGGTTTAATACAAGACACTTGATAGACATACAAGTTAAAAAAATGAGATCCACCAATTGGTACTCCTCGGTAGAGGTAAAAACAAACACGATTTCCTCGAAGGGTGTAAACACGTTCTCAATAAACCTTCTAAAATCTATAACAGTTCTCATACACATTGAAAAATGTGACGCAAAAGTCATCTGTAAAACTTCTTGACTCGTCCCCATGATTTCGAGATAAGACTTTTCAAAAAGATGAAATGAGGGTTTTACTAAAAGCTTTGACCTTAAACGTAGAAATAAACCGTGGGGACAACAAATAAATTTGAGCGTAACGAAAATCACCTCAGTTGTTCTCAAAACGACTAACAAACAGAACTCAGAGCTCCTTTTCCTCTATTGCAACTTCCTCACGAGGTTTTTACAAACGACGCACCCGATTTCTTTCCGAATTAGTCAATAGCGTCGAGAGTTTCCCCTCAACCTAAGTAATCCTCCAATGATTTTCTTCAATCAGATTTTATTAGCCTCTTGATTCGTTCCCAAAATTAACTTTAGCATGCGGGTTTCACAAATGATTTTTCGAAACTAACATACCGCACGCCAATCTTCATTTTGGAAATTTCAGTCACTTGCAAGCAGATCCATCAATTACTCCTTTGGTGGTTATTCGCAACGTGAAAAACAGCCAGCAGTTACCTTACTTTCAGATTCGTATTCACGTTTGACCTGTCAAACGACATCTCATAATACAATCTCATTGTTAACCTTCACCAAGAGGAGATTATCAAACTAACACCTTGCCACTAATACATCTGCTTTACATCTCTGTACATCTTGGTGGATCCAGGATGTACAGAAAATAAACTTCGGTGTGCTTACTCTAGCACTTGCTTTTTAATATCTTCATTATCGGGCACACAGATCCTACCGTTGAAACAAATAACTCCATCACTATCTTTGGTAAAGTCTAGCAACACTTTTTGTGATTGTAGCTTCTCATCAATTTCCTGTGCTAAGCGAATAGAATCCCTTAATGAGCTAGAGATCCACATATGGCTCAACACTAACCGGTTCTTCTTGATCTTGAATTCAGATTTAAGTCTCTAACAGATTCTGATAATTCCATCTCATGCATCTTAAACCCGGCCATGTGGATGGATTTCCTACTCAGTGCATCAGTTACAACACTAGCCTCCCTTGAATGCTACATCAACACGAATTTATAATCCTCAAGAAACTCAGCACACTTCTCTGCCTGCTATTCAGTTCTTTCTGATCAAACAGATACCTTAAACTCTTGTGACCACTAAAGACTTCGAAACAAGACCCATACGGGTAATGTCCTCAAATCTTCGGTGCATACACGATAGTTGCCAACTCCAAATCATAAGTTGGATAATTCTCCTCATGGATCTTCAACTGTCTGGACGCATAAGCTACCACTTGATGATTCTGCATGAGAACACATCCCAAATCCTTTTCAGAAGCATCGCTGTAAATTTGGAATCCCAAAGACGGATCTGGAAGAATCAGGATTGGAGCAGAAGTCAACCAAACCTTCAATTCTTGAAAACATTCTTCACAATCAGCATCCCGCGTAAACGGTTGACCCTTACGAGTTAACCAAGTAAGTGGAAGAACCAATTGTGGGAATCCTTCGACAAACTTCCTGTAGTAACCGGCTAGACTTAGAAAACTTCTGATCTCAGTGACTGATGTTGGTCGTTCCCAGTTCAACACAGCTCCCATCGTACTGGGATCCACCGTAACTCCCGATTGGGAAGTCACGCGTCCCAAAAACTTCACTTCCGGCATCCAGAAGTCACACTTAGACGGCTTGGCATACAATTTCTTCTCTCGGAGTACGTTTAGAACAATGCGGAGATGTTGGGCATGCTCCTCAATGGTCTTAGAGTACACCAAGATATCATCAATGAAAACCACAACGAACTGATCCAGATAAGTGTGGAACACTCGGTTCATGTAATCCATGAATACGGATGGAGCATTATTCAAACTTGTTCCGGAGTGGGCTCAAGGCCCAGTACAGTCCAATAGGCCCAACACGGCCCAACTTGGCGTGCTCCACAAGATATGGCCAGAGCGCCTGTGCCACTATATAACCAGCACAAATCCCGAGAATCAGGTACGTGATCTCACCTTGTGAATCCTGCCCGAGCGTCACACTGACTAGAGCGTCGGAGTGTCATTGCAGGTACCACCCGCGTGCGGCCAAGACCCCAGGTTCCAGCCAGGTCCTCATCGTCCAGGCCAGGTCCTTCCTCACAGGTCCTTCCATCAGCGACCGAGCCAGGTCCTTCCGTGCGGCCAAGACCCTTGGTTCCAGCCAGGTCCTCTACGACCCAGGTCCTCAACGACCCAGGTCCTTCTATTGGTCAAGGTACAATCAATTGGCGACCACAGTGGGAGGCCCGAGCGCTGTCCTACTTCGACTATGGCTCCACACGGAAGACCGCCCCAGACGCGGGCATCGACCATGCTGGTTCAGTGACCTAAGATGTTGGACGACCTAAAGAGCAGGGACGATCCAAAGACGCTTAAACGAATTTAAGCACAAAAGCTGGTCGCCCGTTAGCGACCCAGAAGGTCTGCCTAGCTCGGAGACCATAATTTCGCCCACGTTCACCCGATGGGGGCGTGTGAGCATGCGTTGGAAAGCTGAGAAGTAGAGCTACAGCTTTCGTGTTGAAGTCAAAATCAGATTCGGGCGTCCTACACCCTTTTCTGGTCGTTCAAGTGGGACGCACAAAAGCTGGTCGCCCGTGAGCGACCCAGAAGGTCTGCCTAGGTCGGAGACCATAATTTCGTCCACGTTCACCCGATGGGGGCGTGTGAGCATGCGTTGGAAAGCTGAGAAGTAGAACTACAGCTTTCGTGTTGAAGTCAAAATCAGATTCGGGCATCCTACACCCTTTTCTGGTCGTTCAAATGGGACGCACAAAAGCTGGTCGCCCGTGAGCGACCAAGAAGGTCTGCCTAGCTCGGAGACCATAATTTCGCCCACGTTCACGCGATGGGGGCGTCTGAGCATGCGTTGGAAAGCTGAGAAGTAGAGCTACAGCTTTCGTGTTGAAGTCAAAATCAGATTCGGGCGTCCTACACCCATTTCTGGTCGTTCAAGTGGGGCGCACAAAAGCTGGTCGCCCGTGAGTGACCCAGAAGGTCTGCCTAGCTCGGAGACCATAATTTCGCCCACGTTCACGCGATGGGGGCGTCTGAGCATTCGTTGGAAAGCTGAGAAGTAGAGCTACAGCTTTTGTGTTGAAGTCAAAATCAGATTCGGGGGTCCTACACCCTTTTCTGGTCGTTCAAATGGGACGCACAAAAGCTGGTCCCCTTGAGCCACCTAGAAGGTCTGCCTAGCTTGAAGACCATAATTTCGCCCACGTTCACCCGATGGGGGCGTGTGAGCATGAGTTGGAAAGCTGAGAAGTAGAGCTACAGCTTTCGTGTTGAAGTCAAAATCAGAGTCGGGCGTCCAACACCCATTTCTGGTCGTTCAAGTGGGACGCACAAAAGCTGGTCGCCCGTGAGTGACCCAGAAGGTCTGCCTAGCTCGGAGACCATAATTTCGTCCACGTTCACCCGATGGGGGCGTGTGAGCATGCGTTGGAAAGCTGAGAAGCAGAGCTACAGGTTTCGTGTTGAAGTCAATATCAGATTCGGGCGTTCTACACCCCTTTTCTGGTCGTTCAAGTGGGACGCACAAAAGCTGGTCGCCCGTGAGCGACCCAGAAGGTCTGCCTAGCTCGGAGACCATAATTTCGTCCACGTTCCCCCGATGAGGGAATGTGAGCATGCGTTGGAAAGCTGAGAAGTAGAACTACAGCTTTCGTGTTGAAGTCAAAATCAGATTCGGGCGTCCTACACCCATTTCTGGTCGTTCAAGTGGGACGCACAAAAGCTGGTCGCCCGTGAGCGACCCAGAAGGTCTGCCTAGCTCGGAGACCATAATTTCGCCCACGTTCACGCGATGGGGGCGTATGAGCATGCGTTGAAAAGCTGAGAAGTAGAGCTACAGCTTTCGTGTTGAAGTCAAAATCAGATTCGGGCGTCCTACACCCATTTCTGGTCGTTCAAGTGGGACGCACAAAAGCTGGTCGCCCGTGAGTGACCCAGAAGGTCTGCCTAGCTCGGAGACCATAATTTCGCCCACGTTCACGCGATGGGGGCGTATGAGCATTCGTTGGAAAGCTGAGAAGTAGAGCTACAGCTTTTGTGTTGAAGTCAAAATCAGATTCGGGGGTCCTACACCCTTTTCTGGTCGTTCAAATGGGACGCACAAAAGCTGGTCACCCTTGAGCCACCTAGAAGGTCTGCCTAGCTTGAAGACCATAATTTCGCCCACGTTCACCCGATGGGGGCGTGTGAGCATGAGTTGGAAAGCTGAGAAGTAGAGCTACAGCTTTCGTGTTGAAGTCAAAATCAGATTCAGGCGTTCTACACCCCTTTTCTGGTCGTTCAAGTGGGACGCACAAAAGCTGGTCGCCCGTGAGCGACCCAGAAGGTCTGCCTAGCTCGGAGACCATAATTTCTTCCACGTTTACCCGATGGGGGCGTGTGAGCATGCGTTGGAAATCCGAGAAGTAGAGCTACAGCTTTCGTGTTGAAGTCAAAATCAGATTCGGGCGTTCTACACCCCTTTTCTGGTCGTTCAAGTGGGACGCACAAAAGCTGGTCGCCCGTGAGCGACCCAGAAGGTCTGCCTAGCTCGGAGACCATAATTTCGTCCACGTTCACCCGATGGGGGCGTGTGAGCATGCGTTGGAAAGCTAAGAAGTAGAGCTACAGCTTTCGTGTTGAAGTCAAAATCAGATTCGGGCGTCCTACACCCATTTCTGGTCGTTCAAGTGGGACGCACAAAAGCTGGTCGCCCGTGAGTGACCAGAAGGTCTGCCTAGCTCGGAGACCATAATTTCGCCCACGTTCACCCGATGGGGGGGTATGAGCATGCGTTGGAAAGCTGAGAAGTAGAGCTACAGCTTTCGTGTTGAAGTCAAAATCAGATTCGGGCGTCCTACACCCTTTTCTGGTCGTTCAAGTGGGACGCACAAAAGCTGGTCCCGTGAGCGACCAGAAGGTCTGCCTAGCTCG